>BQNB010001989.1:0-130498 GCA_026074375.1 Tanacetum coccineum | reverse complement strand
CGCATTTAACTCTTCATCGGTACTAATCTTCACACAGAAGTGTTAAGTTCTCTTTAGCAGTATTAAGTTAGTACTCGCAGTACTAAATTTTACTCTAGCAGTACTAACTAGTTAGTACTGGTAGTTATAATCTCAGCAGTACAAACTTTTTGACTTGGCAGTACTAAGTTGAACCAGAAGTATAAACTTCATAAGTGCTCTTGTCAGTAGATAATCTTTCTCAACCAGCATAAAAATATCATGTCCTCTCTCTGTAGACACATGATGAACACCACATGTATCATATAACTTCCATGCCAATGGATCATGCATATATATTTTAATCTTCCATAGAGTATCATTTTCATATGGTTTAAATAACCTCTTCAATTCAACCCATAATTCTTTTGCTTTATCATCTACAAGTTCTGTTGAGTTGAATCTTTCATGAACTAGACTCCATAGTTTGACTAGATCATCCCTGTTAGAATTCTTGAGCATATCTTTAAAAACCTAATATACCTCTGTGTAATTTCCTACTCTGATGATTTTCTAAAACTTTATAGTGTCTTCAGAGTAGACTTCCCAGTCAATGTTTGGGTACTTGGTTTGCAAAGCTTTAACATTCATTCCTTCTTCTGGAACTATAATCATCAATTGTTGTAGTTGTTCTTGAGACAGTTCATCTGCTTTTAGTTCTTCATCTGATTGTTCTTGAACTTACCCTGAAGCTTCTCCAATCTTTTGTCTTTTAGCAGACTCTTCTAAACCTTCTTGACCTGCTCTTTTTAGTCTCTTATCCTCCAACTTAGAATCCATAGGCACAAAAGATTATACCCTCCTCATGGTAGTTTCAAAGATTTCTTTAACCTGCTCAAAGGAAAGTGACTTCAATTTCTTGATAGAGTAACCTCCTTCTTGGTTCTTTATGTAAGTTGACATGTAAGCCTTTTGTTGAGCAGGAGTCATTGGCTTGTTTCTCTTAGCTTCAGCTCTTTGTTGAGCAAAGAACTTCTTTCTTTGATTAACAAGTTCCACAAGCTTTCTTGGTAAATCTTCTTCACTATACTTTTCACCTGCTTGTAACTGTTGAACCAAATCTTCATCTGCTGCAACTCTAGCCAATATATCATCCCATTCAGCATCTGTAAAACCCTGAGCTGCTTGATGCACTTGAGCCATTCTCTGCCTTTCTGATTCATCCAGTTCTTCTTGTATTCTCACAGCTGCTTCATAATCAAGCCTCTCTTGTTCTTGTTCTTCATTAAACTTTGCTTCTTGTTCAGCATTAAATCTGGCTTGTTCTTCCTCATGCAACTTCTGAGCTAATTCTTCATCAATACTCATTTGTATTTGAACTCTCTTTTTGATCTTCTTTGGTGGCTCAGACTCTTGCATAACAGCTTTGCCTTTATCCTTTGTTGCTACTGGTGAAGGAATATTGATTTCAACCTCTTGAGCCATACCAGCAGTACTAACCAATCCACTGGCAGTACTAACTCCAGCCATACCAGCAGTACTAACCAATCCACTGCCAGTACTAACTGTTCTTCTTCTAGTATAAGTATGAACGTTTTCAACTCCCCTTCTTATTCTAGCTGCATCAGCAAGAACCTTAGCTGCACTGAAAACTCCTAACTGCTCTTCAGGTTGATCACTAACATGTGTATCATCAAACCTCCCCTGATCTGCAACATGTGGAGGAACCAATGAAATTCCAGCATCCAAATCCATATCTTCAATCAGACTCCTCCCCTGTTTGGAAGAATCCTCCTCATCTTCTTCATCATCAGAAACCACAATTTTGGCTCTCCTTCTAGCTTGGCTTGTCTTGACAGTCTTTTCTAACTTCTTCACTTTCAGGATAAGCTTGGTGTAAGCATTACCATATACCTTTTTAGTTTGCTTTAAATCTTCCTCCAAGCTTGCTACTTTTGTTGACAATTGGGTACAAAGAACCGTTAATTCATTTAGTGTCAAACTACCCTCATCACTTTTAAGTGAATGAACTCTTGGGATAGATGAATCATGGGGCATTGGAGCAGCATAGTTTGTTTGCATGGATGGTGATGAAGTTGGTAGTTACGAGGTGGATGGAGCACTAGTGGGTGTTGATCCGTCACCCTGTACATTTTGACCTTAAACAAGCATTATTCGAAACAATGGAGTGTTCACCCTAGTATATCCCTTAGAAGCTCTTCTCATATTGCTAAATAGTTTATGAGTGAGAGAAGGAGCAATGTAAGTTCTTTTGTGGGGTAGAAGTAATCTCTTATGCTTGTTCAAAAAGATTTGTATAAATCTTGGATACATCAAAAACTTTGTCTTACTGTCTAAGTTTTTCACCATGGCCTCAAAAATCAATTTGGAAAAATTAAAGGTTCTGTTGGTGGCCCTGCAAATAATAGTAGTTGCTATATTGCTACTAAACTGTTCCTAAGCAGTTTTCTTAGGACTTAAGCAGTGAAGGATGGTATGAATTAAAAATTTCCACTGAGGGGATAAGTGTCCCTTTTGAAAAGTTAAGCTGTCAGAGTTAGACACATACCTCATAAGAACAAGTTGCTCAAAAATTTTAGCATTAGGTAAAGTGCAAATACCATCAGAATCTTCTAGCTTGAGATGTCTTCTAATAGAGGCCTTGGAAACAACCTTGACTTTCCCATCATTAGTAGTATTTATTTCCATCTCTCCATTCTCATGTGTGCTTGCAGAAGCAGTTTGCCAAAACTGTTCTATGAGAGAGACATAGTGTTGGGAATTAAACTTAGTGCACTTAGTACTGCTAAGCTAAAAGTTAGTACTGCTCACAAGTTATAACTACCAGTATTAACCAGTTAGTACTGCTAGAGTAAGTTAGTACTGCCAGTACTAACTTAAGACTGTTGAAGGACTTAAGACTACTGGTTATAGAGTTACTACTGTTGGTTCAAGATTACTGCTGCTTGTGAGAAAATTAATACTGCTAAAAGAAGTTAGAACTGCTAGTTAATACCAAGTTAATGCTGATTGAAAATATTAATGTTGATTGAGAAGTTTCAACTATTTATGAGAAAGTATTTAATACATTTGACTACGAGCTTTGGAAAGTATTAAATACATAGTTATTATATTCAATACATTTGACTAAATACTTAGGAAAGTATTGTAAGCCTATTAGGACTCCTTGGTGTATAAAAGGAGATCCTAGGGCATCTAGTTTAGCATCTCATCAGCATACACATCAACTTCACACTAGACACACCAACGACACTGCGCGCAAGCACTTCTGAAATTTTGTAAGTAGGGCAATCAACAACACATGTTACGAGAATGGTAGAATACACGGATAAGATTCTAGAAAGTAAGATACAAAATAAGGCATGAAGCAAACTATATAGTCATCTAAATAGTTTTTAGTGAAGAGAGAGTGTTTCATGGATTTTGTTAGTTTCTAGTGGAGAAGATGTTGTGAGCGTTCTTAGGCCTCAAGCAGCGTGCTTAACAGACGTGAGACAATACATATCAGACTTAGACACAGTGTTATCTGATGCTATTACTAGACATATATATACTTCACACAGCACGACAATCTATAACACGACCTCTCAATTTCTGCACATCAGATGTTACGCTACACAACCTCGCCACAGAACATTCTACTATGGAGAAAACAAGTACAGTAGACACACACACACACACCACACACACACAAAGAACTCTCACTACACACATAAACTGCACACAGAACAGTATGAGTTTAACACATGAGACAGACGGCGAAGTATCAAAGGTGCTCAAATGAAACACTCCTTGACATTTAATAACTATTACTCTCGATACACAAAGAAGTCATGAGAATATTAAAACAGTTGTACATCAAAAAGCATGTACACTACTAGACTAGTCTAAAAGGAGATATGACTCGTCCAAAGCGAGACACACACTGAGACACCAATGTACATCCACTCACCATAACGTTCATCTAACAACATCATAAAAGTACTAGAGTATATAGGCCAGGAGCAGTAAAAACAGAGCTAATAGCACGAGAGTGCGATGAGAGTTACTAGCACAACACCAGGTTTTCTGAGGAAATACACAGAAACACACACTACCGTATATTACATATATTACAACATTTTTACACGGATTCAAATCTTAATCACAACAACAGACTGGACCTGTTGTCTTCTCATCAGTCACGACAAGTGACACAGGGAGAGAGGAGAGTGGGGGGTATGCAGTACGACGATAAATAAGGATAAGAATTTATTTGTTGATAAAATTGTTTAAATATGTTTGACAGTTTTTATCTGTGTTGACATTCGTAGTGCGCATGTTAACAGTTATGATGTGTTACAATCATACACGGAATCTGATGAATTACAAGACTCAGTGTGACATGACTGTCATGGCAGGATTATATGGAATTTGATGTGAATTTTGGTGATTGTGGGTTATCAGCGTTCTCACTTTATTTACAACAATTTTGACTCGAGAGCTAGATACTAGACAGATCATTAGTTAGCATTAATGAATCCAAGGTATGGTTACACGGGGGGTATAATAAGGAGTGACTACTATCTGTTGGTTATATACAGGTAGTTAAGGTATATGAGTCTTTATGTCATGGAGTGAGATTAAGTGGGGGTTGATGTAGGTTAATAAGCACAAAATAAGGTATTGGTAGAGGGGATAATTGAGGTAAGTAGTAATAGTGATTATGGTAACTCCAATGTAATGAGGAGACATTGTGATATACTACACACAATGGACATTGAGGAGTCATAGGGTGGTGAGAATAGTGGGTATTGGTTAAATAGGAAGTAGCTGAAGATAGTATAGTCGGGTCTGTCATAGGATTACTGCGTGACTATATCTTTATGATTTTGATGAGACACTGGTATGATTAGGATAGGGATTACGATCTGTTGTACAACTTTACAAAGAGATGTACACACTAATCACACACAATAGTACAGAATGATTCTATTAGAGAGACTCAGATCGTGTAGTTGGAGTGGAATTTCAGTGATATGTGTGACAAGTTCATGTGGGTACACAATATCTCACGGAGAGACGGATTTTGGCGACACTATAGGTTCTAATTGTGGTGGTAAGTTGAGGTGTAGTTGTGAGGTGTGATGTGTGGTATAGGGTTATTTATATCACTTCTTGTGGGTTTGGTTGGGTTGTGTTGTGTTTGGGTTTGGTGGGGGGGGTGATGGGGGGGGGAGGGTAATGATGAATGTTAGTAGGTTGGGCGATTGATAGGTATGGATTTATGTTGGGTAAGAAAGATTTGTTTGAGGATTGGGGTTTTTGGGGAGATTATGGGGGTTAGAGTTGGTTTGAAATGGTGGTAGTTAGGGGGAGATGATGGTAGTTAGGGGGAAGGTATGTTATTTTGGGAGGAATTGATATGTGGTTAAGGTATATGTAGGGGTTAGGATTTAAGATGGTTTATGGTAGAATTATTTGGGGTGAGATGGTTTTGTGGGTGTTATATATTGATTATTTTGGGTTTAAGGATTATTATTTGGAAGGGGGGTTGTGAGATTATGGTGGAGGGGGGGTTGAGGGTGATTATATAATGGTTTTATCTTAAGCAGGTATAACACACATTTGGTCTACTGAGACAGTCATGGTTGCTTGAGACAGTGTGAAATGATAGTGTGATGCAGTGGAGTGATATGTGTGTACATAGCTGATTTTATAGTAGTGTGATGAACTGTGTATACTTATATATATCTTTCTTTGAGTGAGTGACATTATAATACAGTATATATCGAGAGTGTACTACACTCTTAGAGTTATGAGGTTGATTGTTGGGTGTAAAAGCAGAATATGAATTGTCTAATATGAGGTTAGTGAAGTGGTTACACATCATCATTTACTTCAGAGTATCACACTTTTTCTGAGGATGTGATTTACATACTCTTCTACTCTCTCACACTCTCAGGAGGGATTGTGGTGTCCATGAGGTATTCATTTAAGATTGTAGTTGATCTGAGCACATCCACAGGGGTATGAGATAACTTTGGAATTTTTAATTTAAGATAGGTGCACTTTGTCTCTAGTGTTATCAACAATACGTTGAGTAGGTATCATAGACATGAAACTTCTTGAGCTAGGGGGTGGGTTTTTGATGAATTGATGACATGTATTCACATCACAGTGTTTGGTTCTGGATAGTTATCTTAGACGATAGTTAGACCTGAAGAGCAATTATTCACAGAGGGCGAGAGAGAAGTCGATTGTCTTTTAATTTTGGGAAATTTTGTATATATTTGTCAGACTACTCAGAACATGGGAGATTGGGCTGAAACATCTGTGATAAGCAATGAGTATATTATATCTGTTAGAGGGAATTGGTATCGAGAGCACATGTGTTATTAGTGCATATACACAGATATGTATATGTGACTGTGATTTACATAGTAGAAGATAGAATGAAGACGCACAAATACTGATAAGAATCAGTGTTTGTGATGGCGTGGAGGTTGTGATGAGTATCTATTGAGAGTAAGATAATCATGTACATATTGTAGTGGTGGTTATATATGTAAGGCCGTATCACAGAGCACTTTAGTCGATGTATAAGAGATGGGAAATGAACCTATAGTAGACAATATAGTACGTTGGGTGTATCACAGTCACATGAGTGTAGATGCAAGTCATGTGATCTAGTGGGCTTATTTATGATTTCTAGGCTAGTGGAGTTGGATATAGATATCTATATGGAGGGAGGTAGCGAACAGAGTTGTATCTAGTAGAGGGTGAAATGGTTTGGATAGAGGATCTCTGTACGCGGTACGTCGCGTCGACTGAGGTGGATTGTGATAGTAGGGATTGAAAAGTTTCGACTTAGTCTTCTGGTGTCTGTGACAGACCAGCACATAAGATTCTATCTAAAGTCAGTGTGATCACAGGAGGACACTAATGATGACTCTCTCTGTATAATGACGCATTTAATATATAATACTGTAGAGAGTTCTTCTATACATTCACACACATGCGCAACTGTTTCACTACTTCGTTAGGCGCTATTGTAGATGACAGGCATCTACGCTGATGGATATATATTGGGTAGTGCGTAGTCATGTATGTAACACTATGGTTCGACTGAGGGGGAGAATGATGGATCATAGAGTGGAGTGTCGAGTTCTTAACTCTACCTGTCACAGTTGTATCATCACACGATATAGGAAAGGCATGAGGCTGTAGATGTAGACTGATGGTGTGTCGTGAGAGAGTATTACAGTAGATTTTGTCTCATGTGGGTGAGATAATGGTATATTAGGAGGAGGACAAAACATTTTGACATAGGGGTTTTGGATATGTTAACGGAGTCTAGTTATGAGGGAGAGATACATACATGTGTTCACGTATATCGTTCAGTGTATGAGTATATGGTTTTTTTCTCTGGCGGGGTCTATACAGGATATTTTATTTGAGCGAGATTAGTGGGTGTTGTGAGTGAGTAGATACACTTACAGTATGGGATGTAACACTAACACTGTGATTGAGACTATTCGACATACAGTTGACTGTACAGTTAGAGTGTGCGATCACGTACTATCAGGCCTATTAGAATATCATAATGGTGAAACGGACGTTTCTCTCATTGTTTAAGAATGATATTTAGGTGTTAGAACAGTTTGGGATGGAGGATCATACTTATTGATATTAATAAACTATCTGGTGTACATTGTCAGTAGTAGTAATTGATTCATGAAGACTTTTTTTACTCTACTATCTACATATATTCTTACTGTGATGTGTGCGCTGTCAGTAGGCACATGTGTTAAGTGTAAGTATAGATGACTTGCTATCGTTGGAATAGAAGCTGTGTGAGAGTGTGAGTGGAGAGTGAGAGATGTGTGAGGTGAGGATCTGGGACATGTCACTGGTAGGTAATGGAGGGATTATTTCTGTACACATGTATTGTGGTGTGACGAGAGGGAGAGAATACTTATGGGTGGATCGATGTGAGTATGTAGTGTCTTAATGTACCAGAAATTTAGTTTGTACTTACTTAAGTCACAGGTGATTGGGGTGTAATTGCTATGAGGTTGTAATTATAAGGGAGAATGTGTTGACATTTTTGGAAGAGTAAATGTGGTGAGGATTTAAGGTCTATACTCTCTCAGTGACATGTGTTGGTGGGAAGGAGTGTGGTTGTGTGTTTACATGATTTGTTGGATGGGGTGTTGAGGGTGGTTGGGTAGGAAGTAGAGAATATAGAGATATGAGAGCGTTAATGTAAGGATGGGATCGAGGATGATCTTGAGCGTGGGAGTGAGTATCTATGAGATATGAGGTGAGATGTGAATGTACTGGTTAGATCATGGGAGTAACCTTGAGTTTGCACGGGTGTGTCTGGAGGTGAGCGACATGGGTTTGTGATACGTGAGATGGGACTCTTGATACTCAGTACATTTATTACATTGATGTATACAAGGGAATAGAGTTGGTGGTAAAGTGTCAAGGACTCTTTGATACTGTATTAGCAACTATATGATGTGTGAGTAAGATAACCTATATTGCATGTGTTTATGTTTTTTGGAAAATGTGATGACACATAGTTGGATAGAGATAAGTTTTTATGTGTGGTCACACACGACTGTTATTTGGCTGGGGAGGTGTTTAGGTTTTGACACTATTGGAAGCATGAGATCATATGGGGATGTTGATATGGTTAATTTGAAATGAAGGACATCTAAGAACAAATAGTAGGCGTACTCTGTGATTACTTTCATAATCTACTATATCATGGCTTTAGTAGTATAGTAGAGAGGGTGGAGGGTTATAAGTACAAGTTTTTCATGAGAGATCTGTGACATTAGTCTACTAAGAAGGTATGCACATTATATGTACTCGAGATACTGGTACTTGATTTTTGTGTCTTCTCTAACTATGCGCACGTGGTTGGTTACAAGTGGTTAGACTTCTGCATTCTGGAATTACATACTTTGGTTGGGGTAGGGGTTGTATTGTTGGGATGGAGTTTATTCATTGACTTCTAGTCTATGTGCGAGATACAGAGACTCAAGCTGATGGTTGATGGGGGTTTATGTTGGGCACATTAGGGTGTTCACTTCTGACTGGATGTCTTTAATCATAGTATAGTGGTAGAGTGGCTCTTGTTGCTACAGTAATTTTCACTATCTTCAGAGAATCCACATCTTGGTTTTTTTGATATAGGATTGATTGAGCGAGAGATCTCTACTATGTACATGATATTTGTTTAGAATATTTGACATGTTCTCTTATTTATCTATCTGATCAGTTATTGACTTTGCACAGAGATTACACACAAGTGTGGTATACTGAGTGACAGAGTGAGTACGTAGTATGTCATATGATATAACGATGGTCAAATGACAGTCTAGTCAACAATACTAGAGTAATGGTGTCTATTTGAGGTGGTGTCGTGAGTCTTGTGTGTAATTTTATTATCCTAGTGAATGGTTGGGTTTGAAATGGGGGTTGTCAGTAGTATAAACACATAAGTGACACAACGAAAATTGTAGTCACATATTACTAAGTTTCTCTACACAGGTTCTGTAAATGACATGTATATCTATCTATGAGCATAGCATGGTACAGTCTCATTAGATGAGTCAATGTGTGAAGGAGATATATTATTTGTGATATCATTGATTGCAAACACAATTATATGTATTTTAGTGATCTCTAGTGTGTATGCGTAGTTGGGTGAATGCGAACATAACAACAATATTTATGGATGTAGGACTCACAATTAGAATTGCGCGTTTTCAAATCAACTATCCATCATATATGGGAGAGACACACATTGTTTGGTAGAGATAAAATGGCGACTGTCTCTTGACAATTATACTAGTGGGTAGGGGCAGACTTGGGTGTCTTTACAGGGGTCTGATGGTATGATATGTTGAAACATGAGTCTATCTTACAGTGACATAGACGCATTACTCTTACTATTATCTCTATACTTGTGGACGACTAGAGTATCGATCGGTAGGATGTGAATTGGTCAAAGGACTGATAACATGTTTATCTCTGCTCAGTATATATGTATCACGGTGTCTTTTTGGGTTAGGGTTAGATTGTTGTGGATGGAGGATGGTTGAGGGTTGTGATGTAATAGGGGGGGGGGGTTATAGGGGTTTTATAGGTGTTTTGGGGATAGGGGGGGATTGTGGTTTTATTGATTGGGTTGGATAAAGTTGTGGGGGGTTTTATTGATAGTGTTTTTGGGGAGTGGTTAGATAAGAGTGGGGTTGGGGTTGATTATGGTGGATATTGTGTTTTTTGGATGATAGTTGTTGAAGTTGGATTACATAGTATTATCTCTCTCTATCTATCTATATGTGATGGTGTTGTATAGTTTATATGGGGTGGTGTATATATATATACTATATGTCTGATGGAGAGGTAGTGAGGAGGTGAGTGATGTTGGTTTTGGTTGGGTGGTTTGTGGTCGTGTATTAGGTTTTAGGTGTGAATTATAGAGAGGTCTTATATCTTCTAGCTCGGAGGGCGAGTATGTATCGTATTGTAGTTTAGTATGTGTTGTGTGTAGGGTGTTTTGGTAATTATGTGTTTGCGTGTGTATTATGATAATGAGTTGAGGGGTGTGGAGAGAGTTGAAGAGTGTGTGATGTGAGAAGTGAGTATATACTATTAATATATAGTGTTTAGGGGTTTTATTTATTTGGGTGTGTGGGTTGAGGTCTGTGGTGGGGGTGGTTTTGGGGGATGGGGGTGTTAAGGTGGGGGGTGGGGGGTGGGGGGGGTTTGGGGTGGTGGTGGGGTGGGGGGGGGGGGTGGGGGGGGTGGGGGTGGTGTGGGTGTGGGGGGGGTGGGGGGTGTGTGATATTATATGAGAGATAGAGTAGAGAGGGTGAGTGAGGTGAGTGGATGTGTGGGGGTGTTGGGTGTGGGGTGGGGGGGGTGGGGGTGGGTGGTGGGGTGAGAGTGGGGGTGAGGGTATTGGGGGGTTTATATTGGGGGGGGGGTGTGGGTGGGGGGTGGGGGGGGGGTGGGGTGGTGTAGGTTTGGGTGGGGGTGTGGGGTTTTCTGAGATTGTAGGTAGGAGTGGTGGGTGGGTGTGTATTGTGGTTGAGTATTTAGTGGTGTGTGGTTATATGTGAGGGTAACTGAAATGGTTGAATGTGGGTTATATTGATTATAGGTTGAGTACATTATTTTGGATATTCATTCGTGTATAGGAGAGGTGAGGTGATGATGTAGAGGGTGGGAGATGATGGATAGATTAGAGAGGAGGGAGAGATGGTCAGTATTGACTGAGTGGGGGAGTTGTAGATGTGAGTTTTGGAAGTGGATGTAGAGAGTGTTGGTAACGTGGGGGTGGTAGGTTAATTAGTTGGGGAGTATCTGAGGGAATGTTATTTAACAGAGACTTTAGGTTGCGAGGAGTGTACTATGAGGATCACAGTATGTTTGTGGAGAGTATGAGTAGTGACACAGTGTTGGAAGTGAGTATCTGAGATCAGTAATTGTTATATGGTTGTGGTATTTTGTGTTGATGTTATTTTTGGGGGGGATGTGGGTTTTTAGAAGTTGGGTGGGGAATGTTGTTAATTGTGTGATGTTGTGTGTTTGTTTTAATACACAAGTAGGATTTGTGTGAACAAGGATTTGGAACTTATGTGTCTAGGACACATTATCGAGAGATGGGATAAGAACACAATCATAAGAAGGGAGATGGTGTAGTACATTCTAGATTGAGTGTCACACTATGGTGAGGGTTTTACTAGTTTAATCAGATCTTAGGCGAATGGGCAGCAGACACTCGTCTGACAGGATGAGTGTGGAGAGTAGTGGCGAGGGATTCTCTTACCTGAGAGATATCTGAGTAGAGATGTGCTCATATATCTTAGACAGGTATAGTGTACTGGACTAATACATGTGGATTGTATTGGAGGAAGTAGTAGGTTTTAGAGTGTGTTGATCTATATTATCTATGGGGTGTGTGAGATCTCTATAGGGTTGGGGTTAGAGGTAGGGTTAGGAAGGCTGGAGAATAGTGGGGTGAGTTTTAGTGTGAACTAACGGTCTACTAGTATAATGGGTGGGGAAGCTGTGCGTGCTGGGTGGATTTAATTTTACATCACAGAATACTAGGTTTGGGTGTGTGGTGGGTGGTTATGCTCGTAGACTGGGTGTGGACTCGAGATGTACTGAGGTGGGATTGCAGAGATTCTCTGTGGGGAGTAATCTCATAGTGAATTGAGTGGATCTTTTTATATAACTGAGATGAGGGAGACATAGATAATGAGTGATCAGATAGATATGTGAGACACTTTATGATTGGAAGTTTGAACAGTTGAATATCTGTGGTACTTCACGAACTTGTATGTCGTGTGGGTCATTTCTTGGAGTCTTACTGTGTCATTGTAGTGGATTTCGATTCAACAGTCTATGACATTAGTGTAGTGAGCATATTCACACACAGTCGGGTGTGTACAGATTCAGGATTGAGATGTGATTTGTTGTTGGAGTCACAGATACATATAGGGGAAAAGGGTTATTGTGGTTTTTGGAAATGTGATATTGAATTGAAAAAGTTAAAGAGGAGTGGATGTAGGGGTTTAGAACTTGGGGAGAATTATAGGAGAATTAATAAACGTAGACGAAGATTAAAAAATTGAATGTTAGTGTTGCTGACAAAGATAGTAAAATTGGTCGGTGTGGAAATTTGATATGGAGCTAGCGGCAAAGTGAGGCGTGATGAGAGATGGAGTCATCTAGGCAAACTTTATAGGTGTGTATTAAGTTTGGCAATTGAATTGCCACAATAACATAACTTCAGAGCAAGAGTGTCTTCCAGTATCAGATGTCTAGCAGGTAATGAAAGTGTTCACTTGAATTCTAAGCAGTCATGTGGTCAGGTGTTTTATGAGTTAGAAGAAAGTAGGGTGCTTAGTGTGCGTAGCATCTCTATAAAAAGGATAAAACAATTATGATGAATTAAAGTTGTGTTAATTCAGCAATTACGCAATTACAGGAGGGGTGGGTGCTCAATTTTATAATTTTACGTACTCTAATTAAAAGAAGAGGCGAGTGGAGAGGTTGTTAATAAATGTAATGCAAGTATATAATGCTAGAAGCGCAGGTCCGTAGTAGTAGGGGCATACACTTATATAAGGGATAGAAAAGTGAGAGACTGTAGTTTTGAATGAGAAAGGAGCATTAAAATGTTTTAAAAGAACGTTGTAATGTTTCAATACTAAGAGGGACAAGGCTGCTTTTAGATTTAAGGAGGAGAATCCACAAAGATACAAGGAAATCTGTGTATATAAAGGGAGCAATAAAAAAGAGAGAGATTGGAGGTGTAGAAACTGACATAGAGAGCAGATTTGGCGAAAATTATAGCGTAAAAGGGTGTGCGTTTGAAATAGAATATTGTTGTGGTATATAATGATAATTCAAAGGTAAAATATGAGGCAAAGTATAAAAAGAATAAGAAAGACTAGACTGGAGGGGGATGAGGTACTGAAATAATGCGAATAAATGCTAATCTATCTTACTTGGCGCATAGAACTGGACATTGCTACTTGAAGATCATGAATAGTACTTTTGATGAGGCAACCCCCCCATCTTCATCTTAAGTATGTGTAGTGATTAGACACATATAGGAGGGTTTGAAAAAGTAAAGATGATAGATGATTGAAGAGAGTAGAATTAAGTTAGTAGGTTGGCGCAAATCATGATGATAAGGATTTCGAAAATGGGGAGTAGGTGTATATATGTATGGGCAGGTTCGCGCTTATGCGCAAACAGTGAAATCCAGAAGAGAGTCGCTGTTTTAAACAGGGGGAAGCTGTACATGTCGGCGCTCCAATAACTGAATTCAAAGCACGACATCTTGTAATGGTAGAGATGAAATACTATGTATGAGTAGAAGTGAGAACATGGGATAAGGTGGGGAGTGGCTTATAAATAATTCTATTGTTACGAAGGGGCCTAGGTAAAGGTATGTAGTGGGCAGTATATCAGTGAGGTTAAAGTAGACGAGAGAATTGATTGAGGTACAATTAGATCATATATGAGGGTCTGTTGAATGTAAAAAAAACTAATTGGGTGGGGGAGAGTGGGGCAGTTATGGAACTCATGAAACGTGTTATGACAGCGTAAAAGAAGAAAAGACAATGCATTAGAACGATAGTCAGCAGTTCAATTGTAGTTAGAATTGTGTGGAATAATCTGGATGATGATGTAGAGAGATACGAGAAGCTGACAAGATTCATAAACGATTGATAGGATTAAGGTAAGCAACCTTAAAAAGTGGAGGATGCTCAAAAAGGCTTCAGAGTAATTACATGAATTAATAGGTTGCGAGCTGTACAGAGAAAGATTGTAAGATGAAAATAGAGTTTTTAAAGGGGGTCTGGGGCTGAGAAGGATATACGATAGATATGGAAACCGTGAGGGTAAGGAGTGTGCAAAGCTAACGAGTTTTGAATATAAACAATTTTAAAACAAAAGGGTGCAATATTCACGTATTAGGTGATATTATGAAATGGCAATAGCATTCAATTGGGATGGAGGGGAAGGCATCACTATAGAAATTGGTAAGCGTTAGCGAGAAATTGCAAATGTCTTTCGTCCATTGTACCCTTACTCAATGTGAACCATAAAGGGGAAAAGATCACCTTAAGAACCAAATACAACAAATGAGATGAAACTATCCTAGAGGGAACCAAAGAAACTGGAACAATCTTATAGATGGATCGCTACAAAAGACTTTGAGAAGGAAGCTTAGTACGCCTTTTAGAAATGATAAAAAGAAACACGAGAAAGCTTGTGTGATAGTAGATTTTGAGCGGTAGTAATTATTGCGAAGCATGAGTGGGCTCAAAATTTAGAGTGAATGTGGAAGGAAATATAGACATGGACGGGGATATGTCTAATCAAGTTATAGAGAAATCTAAATGTTGGCGAACATTACTCCAGGGTATAAAGCGTGCGAATCACAAATACACGTTTGCTAAGGTTAAAAAATATAGGATCTATACCGTTCACAAGGCGTTTACGATAGGATGGCTTCAAGACCACCTAATACGCGAGTACAGAATTATGATGGGGGAGGAAGGAAGTATTGTTATGACGCGGACAGAAACGACGTGTATGCAAAAAAACCGTAACACGCGAGTATCAGGCAACAGATTTAATATTTGACTGGGTCGCAAAGGTTAAAGAAAAGTAGAGGAGATAAGTGCTGTAAAAAATCGTCGAACTTAGAAAATGGAGGGTGGGTTGGTAATTGGATATCAATACGTCCAGTAAATAAGCAAGTAAGACATGGGGTGGAAGAGCATATTCGGCAGAATTAATGATATGTTGATGCAGTATGCTTTCCTAAAACAAACAACCTGTAGATGGGTGATCAGTCTACTCAGTATACCGTAAATGTAGGGTTGCACAACGTGGGGGAGGGAAGGGGGGATGCTAACATAAAAGGAATGTCGCGTTACATTTCATGCGCGAAAAAAAGGTCCCAAGTACAGATTGAATCGACGAAGCCATTAAAAAATCAATATTCTTTTTCAGGGATAAAAAAGCACAATAAATGAAAATATAAATTGACAAAAAAAATGTTATATCACAGATAGAATGGGTAGTGTATTTTGGATGGTTGTCAATAATAATAAAGTGGGTTAATACTTGGTGTGGTCGTTTAGAAGTGTCGTAAAGAAGTATAGCATCAGCTTAAATACATAACTGTGGTAACGACGGGCCGTAGAAGATAGTACAAGGGATATAAGAGAGCAGACCTTAGATTAAAATAGGGGGATGTAAAACAAAAGGGATTTCAGGGAGTTAATGATAGATTAAAGGGGCTCGTTTGCAATAACATGTGTGTAGATATGAGATTATGGTAATGTGTTTATCCATCACAACAAGGTAGGGAATGGAGCGGACTTGCGAAACTATTAAACTTGTTACAAAGAAATTTATTAAGCCAATAACATGATGTTAGCAGGCATGCGAGAGGTTCAGATAAGATGACCACAGTCTATATGTTAAAATAGGGTTTGGATCGGCCCAAACGAAGTTTTATAAATAGACGTGCGTAATTCTCGTAAGTTGCAATGCAGTGGCAAAAAATTGGGCATTTACAAATCCCAGCAGTGGGGCAGAATTAAGGCAAAATTTATGTACTTTACAATAAAGAAAAGTAATGGAAGTGTATGAGCATGTGAGGGGTAGTAGCATCTAGCCACAATGTACTGATAAGTGAAATTAAACAAAATGCTATCTACTTAGAATTTGTATTGACAGATTATGAATAGCGGATGGTGAAGGTTTGTTAGTTCCGTTTTAATCCGAGTAGGAGGATAAAAGTTTAGCAAAGAATTTAAGGGGAGGTAGGGGGGAGATATTCTGGACATAGAGAGTAAAATCAATAAACAATAGAAGACAGCATGTTGTAGGATATAGTTTTATAATGCTGCTAGAAAGGTGAAGAGGAGTAAACGCATCGAAGGTTATTGTAAGTGATTGCATTAATGATTAGATTATTAAAATCATAAGGTTTATCGGCGGTAAAGGGGTGAGGGAATTGATGTCACTACCACTAGAATATAGAAGTGTCACAGAGGATAGAAAGAGAGAAAAGTGTGAAAAATGACACGTATTTTATCCTGAAGGCTAGAACATTCTGGATAGAGAGAATTGATATCATGTAGGTTCTTTAGTCATCTGAACGACTTAATTGAAAAGGCTAAGCCTTAGAAGTAATAAACACTGAGAGAGCGGGAGATTACATAAAGCCAAGAGTTCAAGGTATTTTATGCATGAATGAAGATGTCTATATAAAAACTGACTAAGATAAGGGATAAGGAGGGACATAGATCTAAGCAAGGAACTAAGGGCATTCTGTTCATTAACTGTGTGAGTTCATTAAGCCTTTTGGTAGAAAGTGAGTGTGTTGCCCTTAGCTAAAAGAGGTATATGTAACTAGTGTCTTTATATGACATTATAGAGATATTTGGGCTTACAATCTGGCACTTGACTACATTAATCGGGCAGATTCCAGTGGGACAAGAATTGTTGCAGGAGTAAGCGTGAAATGGAAACAGCAATAACATTGCGAAAAAACATAATAAGCAAAACTCGGTGTAGACAAAAGTCAGAGATCAAGGCTAAAAAACCGATGTAAAAAACGGCTTGATAAAGAGAACATGCGTTTAAGCGCAGGCCTTCAAGAAGAGATCATTATGAAAATGAGTGTGCAAGGAAGGGAAAAATTCTATAAGGACCATTCTTCAGGAGGATGTTCTTGTGAGAAAGGAAAGTGCAACACAAAGCCTCCTGTAATGCCAAAACTCTTGTGAGACTCATCAGGGCAAACCCTTACATATGCTTTATATTGGACCTATTTGAGTCCTATAAATGTTAAGATTTTAATGAAGAAAAAGTCTCATTGCCTAGTTTGTCACTGATGACTTTAGTAGATTTTCTTGGTATTCTTTTTTGCCACTAAGGATGAGACTAGTGGGATATTAAAAACCTTCATAACAAAAATATGAAAATGCAACTAGACCAAAAAGAAAAGTTATCAGATGTGAACAAAGGAACGAGTTCAAAAATAGTTTAATGAATCAGTTCTGGTGAAATGAAGGGGATTTAAGAGGGAATTCAATGTATGCTAAGGACTAACTACGACAGAATGGTAGTTGGGCTGAGAGGAGGACTAGAACACTGATAGTAAGGATGGCAAGAAAACAATGTTGGTTGAGCTTAAGTTACGGCAACCACCTTTTGGCTGAAGCAGTTAATACTGCTTGCAATATGGGCTTATTAATATCATAGGTCTATTAAGCCTCATAACAAGACACCTTATGAACTTATTCGTGGAAGAACTCCCATTGATAATACTTCATTGAAACCATTTGGGTGTCCTGTTACCCATCTTACATACTCAGGATCATCTAGGCAAGTTTGATGGAAAAGCTGAATGGGGGATTTTTTGTTGGGTACTTTGTAGTTAGCAAGGCTATGAGAGTATTTAACAAGAGAACCAGGATAGTTGAAGAGACCTTAAACATTAGATTTCTTTAAAATGCACCTAATGTGACAGGAAATGTGACCAGACTAGGCTTTTTTGATGTTGATATCTTTGGACAATATCTATGAACTAAGATGTCCAAGTTGTTACAAGGAAATCAAAACTAATGTATTAGGCAGGAACTAGAGATAATATTGTTTGCCGCGTCAAGCTGAAAAGAAGAAATAACCTGAACAAGAGTACATACCTGATACCTCTTTGGCATAACTGATCATTAATCTCTCAAGATCCTAAGTCAGTGAAGAAGATGCTGAAAAGAAGCCTACTAAAATGGATGAAAGTAGAGCTTCAGATAAAGATAGGAAGGATGAACAAGCCACAAGAAGTGAGTTTGAAAGGCTACTTCAACAAGAAGAGCAGACTGAAAATCATAACAGCACTAATAGTATTAATACTGTAAGTACAACAACAAACCTTTAGCACAGCTTGGACATCTTTTACTGTGATGATCCATATAACATTCCGAATTTTTATTTAGGTCATCTATCGACGTCTATCAATTTTAGCTAATTATTTTTTTCTCGTCACTAATTACTTTTAATTCTCATTATAATAGTAAAATCTGGCGTAAACTAAAAAATCAATTCAATTAACGTACGCGGAGACGACCGAAACAATTAAAGTTTTCCGTCAAGCAATCAATATATTATTTTTTACGCAAGTAATAATCAACTTTTTTATAATTTTATTTTTATTAGTTGGCGTCAAAACGTTTACGTTCGTAATTTAATACGTTTAAGGTAATACCCCGGAAGCACCAAAACTTTTCTAGCTCTACAATCAAATACCCACTTTTATAGCCCAATACTAAAAATTTATAAAATATGCTTATATATTCATACCTATGGCCGGTTTTGTGAAGAAAACACCAAACAAATATCACAAAATCTTTCAAAAAATCGTGTACATTACTTGCCATTAAACCTAGTCATACCTCCCATCCTTTTGACCAAGACTTACATGTTTACTTGTAAGGCTTCCATACTATGACCATACTTTCCCTATAAATCCTCTACATGTCCCTTGAATAAGTCTTAGGGTATATATGCCTAAACTATATGAAAGTAAACGCACACTATCCATTTCCAAGGGTTGGTAAAACACACAAAATCTCTATCCCCCCCTCACTCACTTCTCACGGGCAGACCATAAGACAACACCAAATCCATACCTAAATTATAATTTTAAGACACATTTACATACATTCCTACAACATATCTAAGATGTCCTAAGAAGATAATGAAAGGCTATGTATAAGTCTTAGCAAGTGTTAAGCAAGAAAAATGGAAGATTAGGGTTTAGGGTTTCAAGATCTTTGCAAAGTGCTTGGGTTTATAATTCTAAAGCAAGGGTTTAGAAATTGTGTTGTTATCATATTACATCACCATAAAGGGTTAGCCTATAACTCTTTATGTCTTTACATTTATCATTTTATGGGCATATATTGGTTCTATATGGCAAAATCACCATTAGGATGTTTTTTACCATGTAAAAACATATTTTTGCTTGTGGATTGTAATTTTTGTACACATATACATTAGTGTAATTGTGGTTAATATATCATGTGACTAATAGACATAATATTATGTACGGACATAAGTTAATAAAGGGTTGTGAATATCTTGTAAATCAAAGTTGTTAAGCTAAAAAGTTAAAAAAAATAACTTTTAAACACTTTGAGAAAAACCACATAATAGGGGCTTTTGGAATTCGAAAATTTACACCTCTATCTTATGATTTTATAAGATACTACATGTCCCAAGGATCGTGGGCATGTAAAGAACTTGAAAAACCAATTTATAACGAAAAAGATACGACGATTTCAAGTTTACGTTAAATATATAACTTTATAAAACAATTTTTATATAAAATTATATTCTATTCACCAACAAAAACTTATACTTTTTAAAACATCCATAAATCGATAAAACTTTTAAAAACGAAGTACATGCATCGAAAGAATCGCTAAAACAGATTTAAAACGAATAAGTTACGACATTACGAGATTTACTATAACTAAGATCTATAAAAAATAAATATAATAAAGATGTTATGAACAGTATAAATCACTATACATGCATGCAGAAAACGTACAGATATATGAAAAAATATATTTTGATAACACGTGCCTAATAATGAATTCGAGGACGTAAAAACGAAAGAAACAGAACTGTAAAACCAGAAAGTTAGCGCCAGTTTATACTAAAGATAGAAATCATATAAACTGTATTTACTTTATCGAAATATGATTTCAACTAAAAACATTAGTGCGTGGTGATGTAGGTCTATATAATTAAATATTGTTGGTATTAGTTAATCAATAGTACTATATTACTGAGGAGATGTTTCATAATGAGATGCCTCTTCGGGGTGGCGTATACGACGAGTTTTGGAGTTTACGATTTAAAGTGTCATAGCCCTCATACACACTAGCATGACCTCGTTAATTATGATAGCCCAAGGACGATAGTATGATGCAGCTATACTACGCTATAAATAATCAAAGTGTTTAGTACATATAAACGAACCAATATTGGATTCTAGTTTTCCTTCGGATTCCTTCGTGATGCAGTTTTCATTGTGAATACTTGTTGATTACCATTACACAAACGTGAGAGTTCATAGGCCCCCTTTTTACTACGAGATTGTTTTACAAAATCTACGTGGTGAATTACATAGCTTGTGTTTATGACTATAGAGACACAAGGTGTTTTTCTAACGTTTTTCAGAAGTGTTTACAAAGTGTATTCTATCCATATTACAGTCCTGAAAATTATTGTGGGCTAAAGTTACCTTATTTGCCATGACAAGTTAACTCTAATTATCCTTTAATCCTTTTAATTGCTATTGTAGTAAGCGCAAGTGATGTGGATAGATCTATCGGGACTGACAATCCCCACCTTTCCTTGGGTCACTAGTTTGATCAAGGTGCATTTAACATTGAGAGGTGTTTGGTTGTTGGCAAGCATCCTATATTCTGATTGGGGCCAGCAAATCTATTAATGGCTTCGGGGTCATGAGCTTAGTGCAATAATAAACTTATTGGACTACTGAAAAGATGTTTTCAGAGTCTACTGATTAACTACCTCGATCATGTGGTCCAACTCCCTTTTTACATTAAGCCGATAAACCTATGATTTCACTCAACCTTTATTTTGACTTTATAGCAATGGGTAATTTCAGTCCTAAGGTATATGATGGACAGGAGCCATGACTATATCAATGAAGAGTGATTATGAGATTATCTATAATCAATGCATATCATATATTATCTTAAAAATAACTTAAGTCATCTTTTGTGTATTATGAAGTCTGTTGTTTAAATAAATAAGTAAGCTTGGAATGGATTATGACTTTTAAAACCATATGTGACCGTAAAGTATAAACATCTAATATTTTGCTATAGGGGGCATCGAATGAAATCTTATCTTAAACGTCCATTTATGGTCGTTTCCTATATCTTGATGTTGACTTTGAACGTAGCACCCCATTGGTTCACCATTCCGCTGCTCACCTGATTGGGTGGGTGTTATAAGATGGGTAACCGGAGAGTCCCAAGGTTATAGGGAACAGGGTCTTTTCAAAACTCTAGACCTATAACCGACAAAGTTTTAAAGGTTTACTATTCTTTTCATTTTTATAGAAATACATAATCCTTGTCATCTGCTATACTGATATCCACACCGCGTATTCGCCTGATCCTTACATACTTTTTCGATTGTTATAATTATTGGCATTATATATATATTTCTAATATATATCATACTTGCGTTTAAATACGATCTCTTACATCTATCTTTTGACATATCAATAATCTATTTCTAATCGATCAATATATATAAATATCGAACTATCAGCAGATTAATTTATGATTATGTATTATCATTATCTTCAAATATTTACCATCTGCCATGACACAGCATACTTTTACAAATTCTTAACGAATTGATGTACTTGTGTTGCCAAGACATCGTTCCTGACCAAAGAGATTTAAGAAGATTTTTGTATCTTCTTGTCTTTACACATTTATTGTATATTGGCCGCCAGCCACTTTAAAAACTTAGTAATGCAATCGAATAAGCATACTTGAGAAAAGTTTGTTAGGCGACCAAAACCATATTACGCAGTTGCAAGACCTTAGTCTTGTGTAAATCACGTGTTCAAAAATAGACTTGTTACCAAACATCCGGCTATTATTTTTATGTTAACATTGGAATGGATTGGTTAAGCATACCACCAAAAAAGAGCTCGTCATGATTGTTATAAAAGATAGTTCCAGTATATTCCTCTTCCGAATGACAAGATTCTCTGAAGTTCAAGGCTAGTAGGCCGGAAAAGGATCATTCGAGTCCCGAAGAATGCATGAAACAAAGGCTTATCGAGAAAAAGCTAGACGACAAACGTGATTACTGAGACCTTCGTCCTAAGGTATTTCCAGACTATTCAGTTATGGTTTATTGCCTCTTTGCGAGAGATAGAATTTCTATTGATCTTATTCGCCGGCGGCATCGCCAGATGCTTATGACTCGCATACGCTGATTATTTTAGCCCTTCAGAAATGTTAGAATAATCAAAATCAGATCTTAAATAAGCTATCAAGAGAAGGGTGTTTATTCAACCAAGTCACTCACCAAGAGGAGCACACCCATCTCTTTGTCAAAAGAAAGACTTTCCAAGTAGAAAAGGTGTATTGCTACAGGAGACAAAGACAAGTTGACTATAAAGAACCGTTGCCCCTCCAATCTCAATCCCGCAAAATTAAAGACTAGATTTGACCAAATTGCAAGGTGGCGTGTTTTTTCTCCAAGAATCGATCTTCGTTATCAGGAACGAAAGTACACTAGTTAAGCAAGTTAGAGAAGAAATATATACCGCAACCTGCATTTAGAACACGTTATGGACACTTTGAGTTCACAGTCATGCCATTTGAGACTGACAAACGCGCCAGCAATAATTTATGGACTTAATGAAACCGAGCGTCTAGCACAGCCTATTTGGTACAAATTTGTAATTGTGTTCATTGATGACATCTTAATCTACACAAAAGTCAAAAGAAGAGCAAAGTCCACCTGAAAACATTTTAAGACTTACTCAAGAAGGATAAGTATTATACACTAGCGCCAAATTTTCAAAGTGCAATTTTTTAGTTAGCAAGAAGTATCAGTTCCTAGAGCACATTGTTGTCAAACCATCGAGGATCAATAACTTGGATCCTAGTCAAGATGTGTATTCGTGTCAAGATAGGAGAAGTCCCCTGAGTCACCAACAGAAATACGCGTCTTATCTTACTATTTCTAGGATTGGGCAGGATACTACGCTAAAAGAGAAGATTTATTAACGAAAAATTCTCCAATATCCGCCAAGCCCCTCACCTTTTACTCAAAAGAATAAGGCTTATGTGTAGGGTTGATAAGGCAAGATGGAAGGCTTCCAAATTCTGAAGGAGAAAGCTATAGCAATGGCCCTGTGTAAGGCACTTCCCCGATGGACCACCACGACTTTGTTGCGGTCTATTGATAAAGCATCAAAACAGGATTTTGGAGTGCGTGGCTGATGCAGCGGGGTCAGAGTGATTAGGCATATGCATCAAGACAGTTTGAAGAAGCATAGAGAAAAAAATTATACCCACCCATAGACCTGAAATTTGGGTGGGCTGGTGCGTGTTCGCTATCTTAAAATCTGTAGACATTATCTTTAATGGACCAAAAGTGTTTAATCTACAACACTAACCACTTAAGAGGCCTCTCGCATTACAAAATACTGACCAGAAAGATTTAAATATGCCCCAAAAGGCGGTTGAGATCTTGCGAGCTACACAGTGACTACGAGTAGTTAGATCAAATACCACCCGGGAGCAAAATGGCGAACGATGATGGCATATGCCTTAGCAGAAAAGAAAGACTCAAAGCCAAGACTAGTACGTGCTATTGAGTATTAGCTATTGACATTTCTGGACTTAATACTAAGATTTGTTGTAATGCGCAGAGCGAAGCTTCCAAGGATACTCAAAGCCCCACTGAATGGCTAAGAAGATTAAGAGAAGACACTTTGAGGTCGAACGAGATGATGTGAAATTTAATTTCTTTGATCGTATCTGGTATTCCATCAGTTGGTGTAGTAAGGAAATTGATCATGGAATGAACATCATACATCTAGATATTCATTAGCATCCGGGTGCGGATAAAGATGTACTAATGGATGCTGAGTGACTTGTATTGGTGGCACCTGTGATTGAAGATAGACATTGTCCTGAGTACATTAAGCAGATGTCTTACCTTGTTTTAAGATTAAAGGCCGAACCATCAAAAACCCTTAGGATTTACTTCAGCAAACGCATAAATAATCCTGAGTGGGAAAAATGAAAAGTATAACGATGGACTTTGTCCCACAAAGTTGTCAGGAAAACGTTAATAAGTGGGCAAGATACGATTTGGGATCGTTGTGGGATGAGATTTGACCAAGTCATGCTCACATTTTACCTAATCGGAAGAACTACAAGACGGAGAAATTGTAGCAAAAAGATTAATATACGGGGGGGGGGGGGGGGGGGGACCAATGAGATTGTAGGCGAGACATTGTGTGGGGCCGGTTCAATCATTTTAGCAGCGCTGTGAATGGTCAAATTTCACGTCACACTTATGTATAGGCTTTTCAGAAAGCATTCTGGGTACGTAGACTAGACATGATTAGCGCTTACCACCCTCAAACCAGACGGTAAGAGTGAGCGTACTATTCATGAAGCGACACTTCTGAGTCGGGTTGATGGGAGGTGGGAATGTGGGGGTGCAGGATGATAAGCTTCGTAGCTTGTGTTATGGATTTGGTGTCCCCCCCCGCCGCATTTTGGATACTCACTCTTCCATTGAGATTGAGTTTTCCTATAATAAACATGTAAACCGACCAACGAGCATGTAAGTGGGCATACCATTTCGAGTCTCTGTTAGCGGGCGTGACATTTGAGAACGACCCCCCATGATATGGACTTAATGTTGAGAAAAGACAGCTTATTGGACCAAAATTAAGCAGAAAACGAGCATAAAAGATTGTTTAAAACATGGAAAGATTGAAAAAGTCTAGGAGATCGCCAGAAAAGCTCTTGATTGATAAGCAGAATCGAATATAGCCTCTTGAAATTCAAGGTTGGAGACCGAGTGTTCAATGTTATGCTCCATAGGAGAGGAAGTGTCGCGAAATGGTCAAGAAGGGAAAGCTAGCATCGAAATTTGTGACCAACTATGAAGATCGAGAAGCGAGTTGGACGCGGTGGCATTATCGGCTAAGTTGTACGCCAAGAGAGCTAAGTTGGTGTCAGCGACACATTCAAGAGTCGAGACCTCAAGGAATGCTAGGGTTGCGCCAAGATGTTCAAGTTACCATTGTGGAAGACATCGAGATTGATGAAAAAATACGTTTTGTTTAAGAATCGCAATATGATATCGTAGGAACGCGGATGTGAAGAAGCTAAAATGAAGAAGAATCCCATTGGCCAACTTTATTTCAGGGTTGGAACTCTCTCAAGGAGGCTAGAGTAATTGACATTGGGAACTGTGAAGGACGGCGAATTCCGGAAGAAATATCTCGAATCTTTTCCATCTGAACTCAAAGTACTTTCCTCAGTGTGGCAACCTTAGGGCCTTGAGGACAAGGCTCCATCTAACCGCGGAGGAGACTGTAAGCAATTCTGTATTTCCTAGTCATTTACGACGTCCTCTAATATACTAATAATATTAAAATTAATCACATAGCGCGATTTACATTTAATTTCACATTATAGAGTAAAATCAGCGTAAGAACTAAAAATCAACATTTAACGTAAGTTAGGATCACCACAAAACCGAAAATAACATTTTCATCAAGCAAGTACAGTAATATATTATTTTTATGAAAGTAATAATCAACTTTTTATAGATTGTTTATTGTTATTGCGATAAAAAAACCATTAACGTATCGTCAATTTATATTACTTTTAGGTATACCCGGAAGCACCAAACTTTTCTACGCATCAACAAATACCCTACGCCCCAATTCATACCCAATACTCAAAAATTTAAAACAATAATAACCTTATAACACAAACACCAAATGAGGTGGTACACAAGGTTTTGTGTGTGAAGAAACACCAAAACAAATATCACAAAAATCTTTCAGAAAAGACTAGTACATCCACTTCCATTAAACTAGCCATACCACACAACCATACACGCAAGACATTACATGTATACTTGTAAGGCTTCCCATACTTAAGACCATGAATTTTCCTAGAAATCGCTCTACATGACCCTTTAATAAGTCTTAGGGTAAAAGTAAAGGGCGCTAAACTAGAAGTAAACACACACAAAACCATTTCGCAAGGTGATAAACAGCAAAAAATCTCTCGATTCCCCCTCCTCTCCTAGGGCTCACGGCAACCACAAGACTGCAACACCAAATCCATCCAAAATTTTATTTAAGCCCAATTAGCATACATTCCTCAACAAATCAAAAGTAACTTCTCAAAAATACAGATACTTGAAATGGCTAGGCTAGCGTTAATCTCTTTACAAGTGTATAAGCAGCAAGAAAAATATAATATTATGGGCATAGAGGGTTTACATCATTAAGATCAGTTTGCTGCAAGCTTGGATTCTATATAAAATCTAAACAAAAGAGACAGATCAAAGGGTTTAGATTGTCTTGGTTATCATATTACATTCACCATAAGTGGTTACCTAAAACCCTTTATTGACTTTACATTTATCATTTTGATAGCATATTTTATAGTTTCTATATGGCAAAATCACCATTAGATGTTTTTAAATAAGTAATACATAATTTTGCTTATGATTTAGATATAGATAAGGCTAATTCATGTGTTATGATGGTATTGAAATATATCATGAAAGACTAATGGACACAATAATAGTGGTACTACAGTAAGGTTAATAAGAGGTTGTAATGGACTTGAAACAACGTGTTAAGCTTAAAAAGTATAAAAACGACTATTTAAACACATTTTGATGCACAAAAACATCCATTCATAGGGCTGGTTGAATTTCGAAAATTTTACACCTCTATTTTATGATTTTATAAGATACTACATGTCCCAAGGATCATGGGCATGTAAAGAACTTGAAAAAACCGATTTATAATCAGAAAAAGAAACGACGATTTCAAGTTTACGTTAAGATATACTACATTTAATAAAACTATTTTTATAAAAGTTAGCTATTCACCACCAGAAAACTTATACTTTTAAAACCATCAATAAATCGATAAAACTTTAAATACGAATACAATGCTCGAGAAAGAATCGGCTAAAAACGGAGTTAAAACGAATAAGATTACGTACATTTACGAGATTTAACATAACAAATCTATAAAAACAAATAAATAATCTGTTAATGAACATTAAAAAATCACTATTCAAAGACAGAAAACTCCTATTTACGAAAATAGTTATATTTTGATAAACTCTCTTAGAAAGGCGATAATTCGTTTACGTTAAGAAAACGAAAAGAAAGCAGACATTAAAACAGAAAGTTAACAGCCAGTTTTACTAAATATACTTATCATAACGTATTTTCTATTATAAATGATGATTTCACTAAAACGATTAGATGGAGATGTAAAGCTATATAGATTTATAGTGATGGTAATAGTTAATTCAAAGTATTGATAAATTACTAGAGGAGAGTTTCGATAATGAGCCTCTTCTGTTTGTGGCGTATCGACGAGTTGTTGGATTTAGCGATGTTAAAGTGTCCTAGCTCCTCATATGTCACTACAATTTGACCGCATAATTAGATATCCCAACGATACAATGATGAGCTATAACAAGCGAGCCTAGAAAAAATCAAAGTGTTTAGTTACTTAAAGACGTCACCTATATATGGATTAAGGCAAAGTAGCCTATCTTATTCCCTTTCATATCCGGATGAATTTTTTTCTATTGTAATACTTATTTGAGTTAACCATTCACACTCGAGGTGAATTTCAAAATGCCTTAAGACCCCGAGCCCTATTCATAATGTCTCCGCCCCCTTATTACTACTACGTGAATTGTTTAACAAAATCTATAGGGAGAACGATTACATTTCTTGTTTTTACTATTGGTACACAAGTGGGTCTTTTCTAAGTGGTTTATCAAACAGGTGATTTACAAAGTGTATGGGCTATCCAGATTACAGCAGAAATATTATTGTTACGTTACCTTATTCCGTGAAGTCCCTATTTAATTCATGAACCTTTAATTGCTAATGTAGTCAGCGCAGAGTAGGAGTAGATAGATCTATTCAGGACTGTACAATCCCCCCTGTTCCTTGGGTCACTATATCGAATCAAGGGTGCATTTAACATTGATCACAACATGTGTTAGAGGATTTTGTCAAGCAACCTATATTCTGATTTGGGTGCACAAATCTAGTTATATAGCTTCGTGTGGTACATGATATGCTTAGTGCAATAATCAACGTTTTTGACTACTTGCAATGTGTTCATAGTCTACTATTACTTTATACTAATCTTTTGTAGGTCCACAGACACCTCTTATAAAAGACTAACGCGATAAAACTATGAATCACACAACCGTTTGTTGTATACATATTAAGCAAGCAATTATCAGGATCCTAGTGAATAGAAGATTGACAGAGAGCAAGTGACGGATATCAATGAAGATGGATTCTGTATTTATCTAAATGTCAATGTCAACATTTTATTATCTTAAAAAATACTTACGTCCTATCTTTTGGTATTATGAAGCTTTTGATTATTAATTAAATAAGTACTTGGAATGATTTATGACTTTTTAAAAACATATGGGACTCTAATGTATATAACTCAGATATTTTTGCTATGGCATCTAATGAAACTCCCACTGAAAATGCCTTGGTTGCTCAAGATGGAATTGGAGGGTACGATTGGAGCTACCAAGCTGAAGAAGAGCATCCTACAAACTTTGCATTAATGGCATTTACATCTTCAGGAAGTTCTTCCAGTTCAGATTCTGAGGTAGATTCTTGTTCTAAATCATGTGTAAAAGCTTATGCTACTCTCAAAGAACAATATGATAGTTTGTCTTCAGATTACAAAAAGTCTCAATTTAATTTAGTATCTTATAAAGCAGGTTTAGAATCAGTAGAAGCTAGACTAGCTCACTATAAGAAAAATGAGGTTGTGTTTGAAGAAAGCATTAATGTTTTAAAACTTGAAGTCAAACTAAGAGACACTGCTTTAGTTGAAAACAAAAAGAAATTGGAAAAAGCAGAAAAAGAGAGAGATGAGTTAAAACTAACATTAGAGAAGTTTCAAAATTCATCTAAATCTTTGAATAATTTGCTGGAAAGTCAAGTTGTTGACAAGTTTAAAACTGGACTAGGATATAATGCAGCTTCTTCTACTGCAGCTTCTCCTGCAGTAGAAAGTTTTGTGAATACATCAGAGATGTTAGAAAATCAGGAGCATAATAAGTCCAAATCTGATAAGGGATATCATGCAGTTCCCCCACCTTATACAGGGAACTTCATTCCCTTCAAACCTGATCTAACGTTTATGGATGAAATAGTTGAAAGTGAGAATATGGATGTTACTACTATTGTTACACCTAGTAATGTTAAGAAAGTTGAATCAAATCATGAGTCTGCTGGTGTAAAAAGTAATGGTGATGCAGTAGAACCTAAAACTGTTAGGAAGAACAGCTTTAGACCTCCAGTCATTGAGGATTGGAATTCTGATGATGAAAGTGAGGTAGAAATTATACCTAAGGATAAAACTGTTAGTTCTAGCACTGAAAAGATAAAATTTGTTAAGTCTGCTAGGGAAACAGTAGAGAAGGTAGAAACATCTAAACAAAACAAACACTATCCTAGAGGGAACCAAAGAAACTAGAACAATCTTATGTCCCAAAGACTAGGAAGTGACTTTAAAATGATTAATAAAGCTTGTTTTGTTTGTGGTAGTTTGAGCATCTCCATTATGTGTGTGATAAAAAGGTTATAAGACCAGTGTGAAACAACTTAAGTAGGGTGAATCACAATAACTTTGCTAATAAAATGACTCACCCTCACCCTAATATAAGATTTGTTCCACAAGCAGTATTAACCAGGTCTGGCAAAATTAATACTGCTGGTGTAAGTGTTAATACTGCTGTCAGACCAGTTAATATTGCTGACTCAAAACCAACTGTGAATCATCCTAGAACAATATTAAATTCTTACAAAAAGGGATATTCACAAGTCACAAGGCCATTTAACAAGTATTCAGCAAACAAAAACAGTATTTTCAATAAAAAGGTTAATACTGTCAGGGTAAAAGATACTAGTGCTAGGGATAGAGCAGTAGTAAATGAAAACAAGGGAAAAGGGGTTAATGCTGTTAAGGCCTCAGCATGCTGGATTTGGAAAGCCAAAAACAGTAGTGCATCAAATACTTTCAAGAAATATTCTTACATTGATGCACGAGGCAAATCCAATTCTATAATGCCTTGGATCCCCAAAAGAGTCTAATTCTCTTATTTTATGTGCAGGGCAACCCACGGCAGAAAGAGTACAAGGAAAAAGGAGTTATTGACAGTGGTTGCTCTAGGCACATGACTAGAAACAAAGGCTATCTTACTAAATATGAAGATTATGATGGTGGTTTTGTTTCCTTTGGAGATGGTAAAGGTTTAATTTCTTGGCAAAAGGTTGATTTCTTGGCAATGTAAAAATCAAACCATAGTTGCTAACTCTACTACTGAAGCAGAGTATGTTGCTGCTGCTAATTGCTGTGGACATGTGCTATGGATTCAAAATCAAATGCTTGATTATGGGTTCAACTTCATGTTCACCAAGATTTACATTGATAATGAAAGCACCATTTTTATTGTGAAGAATCCAATGTTTCACTCTAAAACCAAGCACATAGAGATTAGGCACCATTTCATCAGAGATTCTTATGAGAAGAAGTTGCTTCAAGTGATCAAGATTCACACAGACCACAATGTTGCAGATCTTCTCACAAAGGCATTTGATGTTAGCAGGTTTAACTTTTTGATTGCTAGCATTGGATTACTCAATCTTTGAAGCTAAAATTTGTTGGAGTTATGATTGATGAGGTTTGAAGTTACAACTGGTAGTTGTAAGGTTAATACTGCTAGGCAGAAAATTAGTGCTGCCAGGCAAAAGTTAGTACTGCTGAGCCAAAGTTAGTACTGCTGGGATATCATTAGAGTTACAACTGCTGAGCAAATTCTTAACCTCTGAAGCATTATTTGAGGGGAGGTCAATTGAGAATGAATGAAAGTGATTGATACATCAAGTAGATATGGATGAAGGGTCAGGACAACCCACTGATCCCCAACCCACATCCACATTTACTCAACTCTACAATAAAGAAACCAATCATTGTTCCATCATCATATCAACCCAAAAAGACCCACAAACCTAGGAAAGCCATAAGGACCACTGAGATATCTCAGTCTAGTGGACCTATTAACCTTGTTGCAGATGAGACTGTCTATAAGGAGTGGGAAGACAGAATGGAAAGGGCTGCCACTACTGCTTCTAGCTTAGATGCAGAGCAGGACAGTGGTAACATAAATAGGACCCAATCCATGGCAACACTTAATGAGTCTTTTCCTTAGGGAACTGATTCAGGTAGTGGTCCCAGGTGCCAAGATACCATATTGGGGGTGTAGATGCTCAAACTAGGTTTGAGACTACATATCTAAAGCAGTCCAATGATCCACTTCGTCTTAAGATTTAACAACACTTAGAATGGGAGAGGACAGTATGAAACTATTTGGAATTGATTGAACTTTGTACAAAATATCAGATTTGGTGACCAAAAAAGAAAAGAGAAATGTTATGAGTTGAAAAACAGAAAGAAGGATCGTAATACTAAACAGAAAAGAGTGATTGGTGAGCAAAAAAGAAAAAGAGAGATGTTGGAGTTGAAAAACAGAAAGAGAGATGTATACTACAACGAATAGAAAAGAGTGATTTAGTGAGCAAAAAAATTGAGAGATAAAGTAAGAACAAAAATAGATAAGAGAGCTTGTGAGAATTCAAGATTGGTGATGGAAATACTTTTTGGGAACATAATTGAGGTTAAAGGAACTGGTGTCTCAACAGTTTATACTGTTACGCATTACTTATACTCTAGCGGGCATTACTTGGGTACTGGTAGCTAATATTAGTACGATGTGTTAAACCGTAATATAGTTGGGGGGCATAACAGAATTTTCTTAATTAATAAATAGCCTTTGAGATATTGGTTTCGCGAACAAACTTCCCGCTACTGCTACGCATTACTTAGTACAGATGAGCACTACTTAGTACTTACAGTAGGCTAATATTAGTAAACTGCTGTGAACCGTTAATATTGTTTCTAGGGGCATAACAGAATTTTACTTAATTAATCAATAGCCGTGAGATATTTCCCGCGAACAACTTCGCCTATAGGGGTCTATGAATTTGGATATTATTCCTTGATTTTTCTCTCTCATATAAGTTTTCTTTGAGAAAAAAAGATTCAATTATATTAATCGGGGAATCGAATCAAAACCCTAAGTGCTATCTACATAATCTCAATTAACTTTGCCAGCTCACGCAACTCTCATAAACTAACAAATCCCAGAACCCCTAATCAATACTTCTCTTCCAACAAATGGCGAATTTGGATTTCTGCGACAAGCACAACAATGGTTGCCCATACTTATAAAAGACCTAAGGAAGTGGAAGGATTTCATAAATTAATTGATTTTCTCTCTACAAGTCACATTAATATGCCCCTCAACGAAAAGTACCAACATCTATGCTCCTCTCATAGAACAGTTTTTGGCAAACTTGCTCTGCAAGCACACTTAGAATCTGGGAAGAAGATTGGCAATAAATTCTCACTATTGAGTGGTAAGTCAAGGTTTTTCTGAGGCGCACTATTAGAAGGACATCTCAAGCCTAGAAGATTCTTATGGTATTAGCACTTTACTAATGCTGAAATTTTGAGCAACTAAGCTCTATAGGTATTGGTGTCCAACTCTGATAGCTTGAACTATTCAAAGGGACACTTTTCCCCTCAGTGGAATTTTTAATTCATACCATCCTTCAAACCAGCCATAAGTCCTAAGAAAATTAGCTTGGACAGTTTTGTAGCAAATAAATAGCAACTGCTATCATTTGCTTGGCCACCAAAAGAACCTTTAATTTTCCAATTGATTTTTTGAGGCCATGGAGAAAACTTGGACAGTAAGACAAAGCTTTTTGATGTATCCAAGATTTATACAAATCTTGTTGAACCAAGCATAAGAGATTACTTCTACCCCACAAAAGAACTTACATTACTCCGTACCCTCACTCAACTAAAACTGTTTTAGCAATATAAGAAGAGCTTTCCAAGGGATATACTAGGTGAACACTCATTGTTTCAAACAATGCTTTATTCAAGGTCAGATAATGTACTGGGTGAAGGATCAACAATCCCCAGTTGAGTCCTATCATACACCCATCAGTGTGCCCATCCACCTCAAAACCACCAACTTCATCATCCATCTCTGGACAAAACAACCCATAGCTGGCTAACCAATGCCCCCACACATGATTCACCATATCCCAAGAGTTCATTCACTTAAGTGATGAGGGTAGTTTTAAACACTAAAATGAATTGATAGTTCTTTGTAACCAAATTGTCAATAAAAGTAGGCAAGTTTAGGAGGAAGATTTAAAGCAAACTAAAAAGGATATGGTAATTAGCTTACACCAAGCTTATCCTGAAAGTGATAAAGTTAGCAAAGAGATTGTCAAGACAACCAAGCTAGAGAGGAGAGCCAAAATTATGGTTTCTGATGATGAAGAAGCTTGAGGAGGATTTCTTCACAAACAGGAGAGAAGTCTGATTAAAGATATGGATTTAGATGCTCGGAATTCATTGGTTCTTCCACATGATGCAAGAATCATGGGAGGGTTGTGATGATACACATGTTAGTAGATACAACTGAAAGCAGTTAGGAGTTTTCAGTGCAGCAATGTTCTTGCTAAGCAGGCTAGAATAAAAGGGAGTTGAAAACATTCATACTTATACTAAAGTAGAAACAGTTATACTTGCCAGTGGACTTGGTTAGTAACTTGCTGGTATGGCTATGGATTAGTACCTAAACCAGTTGGATTGGTTTATTACTCTGCGCTAGGATGGCTTAAGAGGTTTGAAAATCCCAACAAAAGAAATTTTTTTCCATTCACCAGTAGCAACAAAGATAAAGGCAAAGCTGTTAAGGCAAGAGTCCTGAGGCCAACAAAGAAGATCAACAAGAGAGTATTAAATACAATGAGTATTTGATGAAGAATTAGCTCCGAAGGTTTGCATGAGGAAAAACAAGCCAGATTTAATGCTGAACAAGAACAGAGGTTAAAATGAAGAACAAAAACAAAGAGAGCTTGATTATGAAGCAGCTATGAGTAATACAAGAAGAACAGGATTAATCAAAAGGCAAAGAATGGCTCAAGTGCATCATGCAGCTCAGGTGTTTACATATGCTGAATGGGATGATATATTGCTAGAGTTTTTGCCAGTATATGAAGAATTGTTTTCAACAGTTTACTAGCAGGTGAAAAGTATCAGTGAAGAAGATGTTACCAAAGAAGAGGCTTGTGGAAACTTGTAATCAAAGAAAGAAGTTCTTTGCAACGTACAAGAGCTGAAGGCTAAAGAGAAACAAGCCAATGACTTCCTACACAACAAAAGGCATACATGTTAACTTACATAAAGAACCATGAAGGAGGCTACTCTATCCAAGAAATTTAAAGTCACTTTCCTTTGCGCAGGTTTAAAGAAATCTTTGAAACTACCATGCATGAGTGAATATCCTTTTTGTACCTATGGATTCTGAGTTAGAGGATAAAAGACTACAAAGAGCAAGGGGGGGTCAAGAAGGTTAGAAGAGCCTTCTAAAAGACAAAAGATGGAGAACTTCAAGGTCAGTCAAGAACATCATATGAAGAACCAAAAGCAGTGAACTGTCTCAAAGAACAAACTACAACAATTGATGATTATAGTTCCAAAAGAGAATGAATTTTGAAGCCCTGCAAACCCAAGTACCCAAACATTGAGATGGGAAGTCTACTCCTTAAGACACCTAAAAGTTTTTGGAAAATCATTAGAGTATGGAAATTACACAGAGGTATATCAGGTTTTTGAAATATGCACAAGAATTTTGGACATGAATGATCTAGTCAAACTATGGAGTCTAGTTCATGAAAGATTCGAACTTAACAAACATACAGATGATAAAAGCAAAAGAATTGTGGTTGAACCTGAAGAGGTTATTTGAACCAGATGAAAATGATACTCTAAGGAAAATCAAGATATATACATATCCATTGACATGGAAGTTATATGAACATGTGGTGTTTCATCTGTGTCTACAGAGAGAGGGACATGATATTTTTATGCTAGTTGAGACAAGATTATCCACTGATAAGAGGCTACTTATGACTTTGATGCTGTGTAACAAGATAAGAGTGGATAATATTCAGATATGGCAAATGAGCTTTTTAAGTGAAAATATCATACTAGCAAACAGAACCAAGACTGTTAGAGGTGTTTGGAAGCATCCTCACAGCTCAGAAATGTTTAATTCTAGAAACTTTGATGATCTTGGAGGTAATCACAAGTTTAAGGGACGATTGTTGGGAATTAAGGGCTTCTATAAAAGTTTATACTTCTGGTATCAACTTAGTACTGCCAAAGTCAAAAGTTTGTACTGCTAGATTATAACTACCAGTACAAACAGATAGTAACTGCTAGAGTAAAATTTAGTACTGCGAGTTCTAACTTAATACATGCTAAAGAGAACTTAACGACTTCTGTGTGAAGATTAGTACCGATGAAGAGGTTAATGCGTTTGGTGATATGTAAGGACTTATTATGTGTAATCTTTTATAGTTAGAAATATCTTGATATCTTATAGACTTTTAGAAATTTGTAGTTATCTTGTAAAGGACTCATTGTTATAAAAGGAGATCCTAGGTTAATGGTTAATAGATATATACAAAAATGATCATTGTCATAGCTTCACAAGGTTGTAAATCCTAACACTATCGAAGAGAGTCCTTCGTATTAATATATTGGAGCTTATTGTTTTGATTGTATTTCTATGTGTCAAACATATATTACTTTTATTCTTCTTGGTGGTATAAACTAGATTCCGCATAGTTTATATCATACACTCAAAGTTTCATTCTTAGTACCTTTGGATTTATCCAAGGATACTAAACCTTACATCAAGCTAAGGAGTTAAAGATCTATTCATTGGGATCAACATGATTGTTATCCGATTGTATCCTTTCTACGCACTCGCGTTTCCCTAGACGTGTCTACAGCGATACAGACAAAAGCTGGTTTTCTAGAACCTAACGCGCACAATCATCAATTAAAAAGCAACAGTAAAAGGATCTACAATCTGACTTTCATGCAATCATAGGCAAATACAAAGGAGGGTTTAGCCTCGCATGTTATAAAGAAAGCAAAGAGATAAATCAAGCATGCAACACATAGACATATTGAATGATTAAAGATAAATAACCTTACTTAGATTAAAACATGGATTCAAGGTAGTACAATAGGGTTTTAAGGCCCTAAATACGACCTATGAAGCTGCTACAAGAGCTAGGGTTTGTCTCCCTAAGCTATACAAAATTATCCCAAAAGTTACACACTAAAACCCTAAAATCGGTTTTGTATATATAGCTAAATCTACGCGACGACGTCACTTGATGCTCCTGACGTCGTCGCCACGTAGATGGTTCTAGATTCACTTTAAGTCGGCTACGTTGTGACGCCATCGCCAATATTCAGACACCGTCACCAGACAAATCACGACGGCGTCGCTTTATGTTTACGACGCCGTCTCTATGTTCTGTAAGCAATACTTCTTAAGGATTTGGTGTAGGTCTGTAATCTCGTCCGTTTCTTCTCCAAATGAGCCCAAGTCACGTGTATTTCCTCCAAATGCCATCCAAGTGCTAAAAACCTGAAAACAAACGATTAAGCACATAATATGGGCATATTTGCATGATTTAGGGGGTTAAATAATCCTGAAATAGTATATAAAATGACACCTCATCAAATACCCCTACACTTGGGATTTGCTTGTTCTCAAGCAAATGGGCTTTTCTACCTAGACAATAATAATATGAGGGTCATTTAACCTAGTCTTTAAAAGTATTTTACAACACAACCTTCTAGACCTCATAATTAAAAGCACGAAAAGTATATACTAGCACCTCATATAAGTGTTTAGGATTCTCTCTTTCACTCGAATGTATAATAAATTATAACATAATGGGGAAACAGAAAATAAACACTCATTACCTGTCATAGTATATAAATTACCATAGGCTTGGTAAAGGATCAAACTTCCACCGCTAGGTGCAAGCATTATTCATTACTATCTAAGAGGTCTTTTAAAAGGGTTATACGGTGTAGGTGTAAGATAACATATAATTGAAACAGAAATGGATGAGATACACTTGGGTGGCTTTAGGTGAATTTGGAGTGGAAGGGTTAGCTAATTATTTACCTGAATACACGCTGGTTTGGTTGCTAAGCCAAGACTCGGACGAAGATATACAAACTCTACACAACTCTACATCAATCTCTTTCTTTTTCTTTTCTATTTTTCTCATTTTTTTAATAACATAATACATCATAACTTGGGGTTTATAACACGTACCCCTACACTTGAGCTTTTACATACTCGATATTTACAATCTAACTAATGACCCGTCTTGAGGTGGATCAAAATAACATGGAGATCATCTAACAAATATATGGGGGTATTGGCTTAACTTTTCTTCCCCATTCTTTCACGAAATAAATACTACCATGAATCCCAATCGTCCCAAAACTATATTACAAGGATAAAGACTTAGCAACCGTGTACTCAAATAATTAACTTGGGTTTAAAACAATAATGTACTAAAAGTGAGTACATACAAGGTAGGCTAAGGCGATTTGGGTGTAACGATTGGTTTAAGGGTGACAATGCTCTTCATTAATAATCTGAAATCCACCAGAAAATTACAAGAATCGTAAAAAAGGATAGTCTCGGAGGGTTGTACTAGGGGTATCTTGCACTAATAATGAGTGCATGGCAAAGGTGTGGGATAGTTATATGATCGGTGTGACCATCATAACAATTACATGTTTAAAACATAGGTTAATCCTAATGTCTTTTATTAAGCAAATCCTAATACTTACTATGCGGTCTCGGGATACATCAGAAAAACAAGTTTAGAATTTAATATACTATCGGTATGCTCATATGATTCTTTAAACCGGTCTCAATGTTCCAGAAAAGGTGACTAAGATCATACGACATCCGTAACAACAGAATAGACACATATGTCTGCATTTGAACCTTAACTCGAAATTGATAAAGGTAGAATCATCTTGGGTATCAATAATGGATACTCGAATTCCTAAAGATCTAAAGGCGAACCTCAAATTTTTAGGATGGAATTTTGAGGGTTTTTGTGCTAGTCATATAAATTCCTATCCATGAGACGCTATTAATACTTGGTTTTCGTCGGTATATGTCATAAAAAAAATTTGGTTAAAATTACCTTTTTATGCTATGTTTCGATATATTACCCATCATTTTAAGGACAAAGCAAATGGAAAATGAAAGAATAGTTTCTAAGGCTTATTTCCCCCCTACACTTAAGTTGAACATTGTCCCCAATGTTATATAGAAGTACCCGTAAAAACGAATAAAGGGAAAAGAAAACAAGTAAAAGAAACTAGTACTCCCCTGGTTTGCTCAATAATGAAGAAGAAACATGCGATAGCTGGTTAAATCGTCCTCTAAGAATCGTCTAATGAAACTTCCTAAGAACTTTCAAGCTTCTTCTTATCAAATATAACCTGTAATCAAAGACAAAGACAACTACACCAAGCATAAAATCCATGGGATAGATACATATACAACAAGAATTTAGAGTTTTGACTCTACGAAAGCAGTAAAGATAGGATGAGAGAATTGTTAAACTCATGGTTTTGCAGGTTTATAAAAGAATTTAAACTTTCTAAGTGTTTTACAAGTCATATTTTCAAAAATACTTAAAATTTTCGAGTTTTCCTGTAACTGGGCGTTTGACGCAGTCAGGAATATCCTGACCCCATCACAAGTGTCGTGGTGATGGCGTCGCGTGGAAGTCGTGACTCCGTCTCCACACTCTGTGAAAACTCATTTTTCATTTTTTGATGAAAAATTTCCTGCACTCATTCTTCTAAGTTATTTTCCTGTACAAAATACTGCATAACAACCTGAGAATTAACAATTCCCCTACACTTATCTTGTTGCAAAATACATTTGATTGCAAATAAGATGAAGTTACAAACATAAAAAGCATGATTACAAAACAATTCAAACATAATAAAACAAACAATAAAGAATTAAAATACAAGACACTTCTAATATTATAAGATAATGAGTTCAAACAAACATAGCAATAACAGTTCCAATACTCGAATCCTAAACTATTACAAATTCATAATTGTTTAACAAAGAAAGACATCACAAAATGCAGAAGTAAACATGAACAATCACTAAGAGTCATCTTGAGAAGGGTCGGGGCGGTACTCATAGCCTGGAGGCAAGTATCCTTGATAACCAATGGGAGGGTAGTCGGCTTCATACCCTGGGAACGGATCAATCTGGAGGTGGAGGTTTAGGTTGTCACGCGTGGATAGGTATTGAAATTGGCGGACAGCGTGATCATACATCTAGTGGGCTCATTCATCCTGCTGCCCCATCCAATCATTGAGCCTCCCCCACTGCTCATCTTGCTGATCCATCTAATGCGCCTGGCGATCTTGCCAATTCCCTTGGCTCATATTGCGATATATATCAGCGGAACCACCAACCCCTTCATGACCCGTGTCCCCTTCAGCCTCCTCATCGGCTTCTTCCTCTTCTTCCACCACTCGTGGTGCAGGCCAAACACAAATCGCATTTTGAAGTTCTATAAGCACGCCCATCGCAATCAACGACTTCTTCTTGAACACATGAGGTGGAGGCTCAATACTAAATGCATCCCTTAACTTATCAGTCAACAACCCGAACGACCTAGCAATCTTAGTAACCAACATCCCTCCATAAATCAAATTCTTGTCCCTCATTGCCTTTAGATATTTGGAAAGCCAATACGGAATGTTACAAGCGACCTCGGGAGTGTAGATACAATAGAGATAGTAGAGGTCAATCTCGGTAACTCTATGAGTGGTTTCCTTTCTCCCCTCAATGGTCGTGGCGATGCAACGATGGGCTAGTTTAACCCTAGGGTCCCTGATAGACGCTACCTTTGTGTTCCCCACATTGAATCCTCCTTCCCTAATGGTCGGCCAAAACTCCATCAACAAACGACTTTCCTTTACGGTATTACCATTTCTTAAGCCACTTAGAATCGCATTCTCCATAGACTGCCTTTCAGAATACAAACCTACTCTCCATCCTAGTTCCAAAATATAAATTTCCTTTTGCACGCCTCCTAATCTAAACCTAACGCCTAAATGTTCAGGATTATACCTATAAGGGGAGGCATCAAACTCAAATGAAGCAAAGAACTCACGAACCAATTCCCGATAAACGGGCTCGTTGACGCAGAAAAGATTTCCTCATTGAGGCCCAGAGAAGGGGTCGGTGTTGATGGAGTTGAAGAATGCTTGGTCAAGGTTTTGGCGAGCAAGGAACTCCTAGCCAATGATATCTCCCGAATAGATAGGGCGTCTTGCAAGAGTGACATAATTTAGTTGGTGTACCCCACTTTCGAATATCCTAAGCCTTTGGACTTTTTCTTCAATAGAAACTTCTTGGGATGAGGAGGATTACCCTCTTGTGCTTCTTTGTCTTTCGCTCATTGTCTAAAATGAAATCAACATAAAGAATGGACGAAATTAGGATGATACGCGAGGTATGTGTGATCAGAGGGTCACGACGACATCGTCGTTTTGCCTTGACGTCGTCAGAGCAATTTTTCGTTTAAAAATGGTTTACGAGGGAAAACCAAGCTATTTTCCGTTAAACCCATTCCCAAACACCCCCTTAGGATCAGACCCACAATGAATAATTCGAAAAATCATGACCATTAATCTAAGATCCAAGTTTTTTTTTGTAAAATTCTTTAACTTTAATAGATTAACACCTTGAGTAACAACAAACAACTTAGATTTATGCCTGATTATCCTCAATTTCGACCAATTGATTCTTGGTAAGAATTAATTAGGTAAAATTTCAATAAAAGGGAATTGGGATCGAGTCGAGATGAATGGAAGCGAGAGTGAGAGGAATGAATCACTTACCAATCGAGGATGATTATGCCTCGTGCTGCAAAAATCGGCCCCAAGTTTGATGGTGATGGCTGAGAATGAGTATTTATGGTGGTGGGGGCGAGTGAAAGATGAAATGGGTTTTTATATGATTGAACCCAGATCGTGGCGACGACGTCACGTGTGAGTCCCGACGCCGTCGAAATGGTCCAACTTCCCTAACTCGTTGACTGTTGACTTTTTTGGAAAGTCAACAATTTTTTTCTTTCCCCGGGGTCAAAAACGCGGTTACTAACCGTGAATGTGAAAGAGTAGTGTGGCGGGGTCTTGCCTTTAGTAGGGCTAGCGTCATTAACGGTTGAGAAATTATGAGGTATCGGTTGGGTTGCTAAGGGAATTCCTTTGTCATATCGGTTCCTGACGTTTTGACCGGTTCTTTTGCCAGGTTTAAAACCGAAGGTGCTTTTTCAGAAGCGGGGTAGGGTTGAGAATTTTAGTTGAACATATCTTATCCATAGTGGGTTCGTGGGGATAGATTAAGGTTATCGTGGAACTTTTTTTTTCGCGGGATTTTCAGAGATTTTATGCCCGGCTAGGGGTTCCGAAATCTATGTGTCTGGGTATTTTGTGATTTTCATTATTTTTCTCATTCTACTCCCTTCCTCACTTATCTTATCTTTTAACCTCCTTGTGACTTCCGAAGAGAGTTGCATAAAATCGCCAATAATCACCTCTATATATTCTTTGAGCTGCTTAACTTTTTCCTTATGATCGAGGATGAAGTTCATCACGATGTGCTCAAATTCCTCTTGACGTGATGGTTCAGGGGGAGGTCGATACATTTCGTTGGTTGTCATTCGGAATACGCCTTTGCCTCTTTCCATTAGCTAGATTGCGTCCTTCATAAGTGTATCAACTTTATGTTCCATGATTCCAAGTAAATGTTCGATGTTGGGATTTTCGTGATTGAGGCTTACTTCATCTAGGATGAAGGTATCGTTCCACCATTCATCCTCATATTGGCCTAACTTCTCGATGGTTTTCCATGCTTCTTTCGGCCTTAATTTTCTGAGTCTCCCTCCTGCTACGTAGTCATTGCCCGTTTGAGTGGTGCAGTCGACATGATCGTAGAAGATCTGAACTTGAAGCCATAATTCAAGACCATGATGAGGGACTTTTCGCAGTAAGTCCTTGAAACAAGTCCATGCTTCTGAGAGAGATTGTCCATGATGTTGTTGGAACATCAGGATATCATTGCGGAGTTTTACGGTCTTTCCCAGTAGAAAGAATTAAGAAAGGAAACGAGTAGTAAGATCCTCCCATGTGGTGATGGATCCTGCTGGAAGACGTTCAAGCCAATTGCTAGCTTGATCGCGAAGGGAAAATTGAAACAAACGCAGACGCGTTCTTTCCCTGTTTGCACCATCAAGGTCAAGTGAGTCCACAAGTTTAAGGAAATCCTTGAGGTGTTGCTTTAGATCCTCGGACCGAAGTCCGTGGAATGAGCATACGTTTTGCACCAACCGAATGGTGTCGGATCGAAGAGGTACCACGTTGTTCCCTACGAGGAGCTCAATGGTATTCCTGTAGCCCTCGTGGCTAGGTTTGGAGTAGTCTCTAAGAGTACGGATAGGATTCTCGTCTCCTATGGTGGTTGACGAGAATGGGTTACGAAATAATTAGCACAAAGAAAAGATACACTACGAGAAAGCTAATATACAGAAATTAAAGTCTCACTTGAAAGGATTCAAGCAAGTAGAACTAAGTTAAACTATGATCAAAACCTAACTATTCCCCGGCAGCGGCGCCAAAAACTTGATGCGGTTGTCGTAAAGGACTTCTACTAGAAGTTTTACAACTCCCTAGGCAGAGTACCTAACCGTTGTAGTAGTAGTATAGGCAAGACTCGGGGGTTGTTATCGTTCTCTAGGGGAATAGGTTGGGAAAGCTTGATCATGGTCTAACAGAATTCTAGGGGTTGAGAGAAGATTATTTTTGTGTTTTTATATTTATATGAAAGCAGGTAAATCTATGATTTGAGAGGTTGGTTTGATAAACTAATAAACTAAGCTAATTAATAAACTAATCTACTGGTGATAATTAAATGTATTTACTTAATCATGCACTACTTATCAGATTTCTTCTCCTAATCTTGTTGCCTTGTCACACTTGTGATGATATGTGTAAGTATTTCCTAGGTCATGAACGGATTACACGAACCCGCCGTCTATTTAATATTTCGTTAAGGCAACACACAAGTAAGGTAGTATGAAGACTATTACAAGGCCCTTAAAAGTATATTAAATGCGTGTAAAATACCTTAAGAGGGATCAACCATATAAGGGGCAAGGTAGTATGAAGACTGTTACCCGATGGTATCCTTTTTACGCACTCGCGTTTCCCTAGACGTGTCTACAGCGAGACAGACAAAAGCTGGTTTTCTAGAACCTAATGCGCACAATCATCAATTAAGAAGCAACAGTAAAAGGATATACAATTCGACTTTCATGCAATCATAAGCAAATACAAAGGAGGGTTTAGCCTAGCATGTTATAAAGAAAGCAAAGAGATAAATCAATCATGCAACACATAGACATATTGAATGATTAAGGATAAATAACCATACTTGGATTAAAACATAGATTCAAGGTAGTACAACAGGAGTTTGAGGCCCTAAATACGACCTATGAAGCTGCTACAAGAGCTAGGTTCGTCTCCCTAAGCTATACAAAATTATCCCAAAAATTACACACTAAAACCTTAAAATTGGTTTTGTATATATAGATAAATCGACGCGACGGCGTCGCTTGATGCTCCTGACGCCGTCGCCACGTAGATGGTTCTAGATTCACTTTAAGTCGGCTACGTTGTGACGCCGTCGCCAATATTCAGACACCGTCACCAGATGAATCACGACGGCGTCGCTTTATGCTTGCGACGCCGTCTCCACGTTCTGTAAGCAATACTTCTCAAGGATTTGGTGTAGGTCCGTAATCTCGTTCGTTTCTTCTCCAAATGAGCTCAAGTCACGTGTATTTCCTTCAAATGTCATCCTTAAAAACCTGAAAACAAACGATTAAGCACATAATCTGGGCATATTTGCATGATTTAAGGGGTTAAATGACCCCGAAATAATGTATAAAATGACACATCATCACTTACATAGCACCATTTATGTTCCAAACTCAACATGTTTGGTTACAGTTCTAAAATTGCTTGCTAACTTAGTAGTACCATCTATGTTAAGATATCATGGTTTCATAATTCATATGCCATCTCAATTTATTTCTTTGTTCTCTTTTACCTCCTATTTCGTATAATTTGATCCAGCAGGCCTTTATGTATTGTTGATGGTTGAAAGTGATATATGTTGTTACACGATGATATATTAGCTTCTGATGATCAATTAAAAACAAAATGAGGTGTAGAGTCATCTCGTCATACCAAAAAAAGGAGAAACATATATTTCAATATAAAATAAAATATTATCTTAGCTTATCAATAGTGTTGTAGCCTTAATAGATTTGAGCATGGTCACTAAAAGGAACTCAGGCCGGGAATCTTTTGCTTCTGTACATCGAGCGAGAGTAATGATTTACTTTGTAATATTGTTTTGTGTATTCTTTCTTTCTTTTGATTGGACATTCGAAAAATGGTATTATCTAGCTGACGGCATTTATCCGTAATGTTCATTTTTTATTAAATCATTTACGGTTGCAAATTAAGAGAAGAATGCATTATTTAAACGGAAACAAGAAAGTGCTCGAAAAAAGGTTGAAAGAGCTTTTGGGGTCTTTCAAGGACGTTGGCATATTATATGTCAACCGGCGCGTGCTTGGACTGTCAACAAGCTACGCAGAGTCATGTACACTTGCATTATATTGCATAACATGATTTTAAAAGATCAAAAGTTTGCGTTATCCGAGTTTGACCAGCAAAGTTATATTTGTCCCCAACTAAATATATTAAGGTCATGGGTCGAGCGGTGTGAAATGCAACGAAGAAAATCCAAAGAACTGCGTGATAAATAAACACACGCAAAGCTTCAACGTAATGTCATTGAGCATCTTTGGCAACAAAATCAACAACATCAACAGCAAGATTAGTTTATTTTTAATTTGATGTATTTTTTTAATTTTCACATTAGTTTTTAAATTTCGTAGTGTTTTATTTTTATTGTATTGTATTTTGTATTTTTAATTTTAATGAAATGAATTAAGTTTGTGTGAAAAAATAGAAAATAATATTAAATTGTGGGTGGTGGAGCCAAAATGAGGAGATAGAAGTGTGTTATGAGCGAAGAGGTATTTTTGAGTGGGAGTGAGATGCTGATGTGGCACGCCGTGAAGCCCAAGTGAGTAGATACATCTACTCACCACACTCCTTACTCTAATAATACCTTACTCTAATAATAATGCTTTCTATATTTTACTCTTGCTGTGTAATTATGATTTTTATTGTTAAAGGGTCACCAATAAAGAAGGTGCAATCATATATTTATTGTGTTTATTCGGATGTGTTTAACTATTATGTACTTTTACAAGTATAAGAAGACCAAACCTTACAAATAGGAGATAAAAAGATTGAAGATGGTTATGTGCTATTCTGGTTATTTGACTATTGTGTTTGATGTAATATATGTTTCACTGTTAGCAACTTTATATATTATTTTAGCTTATCCAAATGCGGTTCTTTCTACGTCGAACTTCGTAATATCCAATGTCATTAACTATTCTTTTTCACGTATCTTTAAAATACCCGTGAATTTTACGGGTCTTTTAGCTAGTTGTATATATTTGGAAATTTGGAAGCTTAGATGATTATTGAGGAAATAGAATTGGCTGCAAAAAGGCATTTCTAGCCTATTCTCTTTTCTGCACAGGTTTGATAATCTGGAAAAAGTGGGTAAATTTCGTCACTTCCAGAAAACGACTCCCATAAATAGCAGGCGGTCCCCAAATATATATGGGATTGCCCTCAATTTACGGGACCGCCAACAGAAGTCACGAGCATTTTACTGTTTTCTCTTGATTTTCTATGCAGTTGACCAACCCTCTCTTAGACCCAGCCATCTTTCTGCATTTTGCTAAACATACTTTAGAATCATTATTTTCTATAACCATGCTTTTCCAAAACAATCCAACACTCCTTGATTAAATAATGATCACCCTCTCATTATCTTCATCACGGTTCTCTTCTTCTTATTCTTCCATGGCTTCATACAAGCCTTCATCATCCTTTTCACCCCTAAGGCGAATCAAAATCATCGTATTCTACCAGAAAACTCTTTGTGGATTTAAACCTAAGATGGTGATGAAACTCGATACCCCTTTCCCATTGCAAAAATCCTATCTTATCTCACCTAAGGCACCATCAAAAACGCACTCACAAAGACATCTTCCACTTTTGGAACCACCCCATCTTCCTTTGAGTCAAAACCATGTTTTTCACCTTTTCTTCAAGAATCACACCTTCTCCTCAACCCACTAATCCTTTTCTTGATGATCTATTGGATGCTCCTCCAAGACCTTCAAATCATCTTCCACTTCAAAGACATCATTCTTTAGATATTACTCTTTCTATTTCACCTATCACTCCTCTTGATAACATGTTTGAAACTCCATCACCACCTTCACCACCTTAACCACCTCTCATGGGTCATCCCATCTATTTCAATGTTCTTGACTATCATGGAGCACATTGTCTATGTTGCTTTCACAACCGCAATCTCATCCTTTCTCTTAGGGATGAAATGCATTTCATGTTCTCTCACATTAAATATCTTCTTACTTTCGTCATCGCCTCACCTTCTCCACCTCACCATTAAACATCCTTGATGTTTCTAAATAAATGTTCACCCAACCTTTTGTTTAAGCCATCTTTTATGAATCAAAAATCACCTAGGTCTTATGAAGTCTCTAGAATATTAATGTAGTTATGTTTATCACTTTAATTTTAATTTTGTAACATTCATGCTTTCAAGTATTAATTTTCTTGTTATGAATGAATGGCTTTATTCTAGTGTTTTTAGCATGATGGTTGATTTGAGCTTATTTATGTTGGCTATTTTTATTACTTTTGGCCATACTTATGTATATATTTGCCGTGTTATTGCTAAAAGTTAGACATATATATATATATATATATATATATATATATATATATATATATATATTTAGTTATTTATTAGATATTATATAATATTCATATATCTTTTATATTGCACTCGTCTTTCTAACTCATTTTTGTAGTGAATTACCATAGCTTGATCCCTTGATGCCCCAAGCGAGGGAGAGCATACATAAAGGGGAAGCTTTCGCATCATCGACTTCTTTCTCTTCTCTACTTGACGATCAACCTTTTTGATTCGACAAAAAGGGCGAGAAATGAATTAAAACCCATTAATAACTTGTAAACTTAATTTTTATGTAAAATGAGTTTATATATTGTCACCATCAAAAAGGGCAGATTGTTAATACAAATAATGTATTAAAACGTTATTTATATTTTTCGACTCCACTACGTTTTGAAGATGACAAAATGTAAAAACGTTCTATGATAATAATAAACGTATACACGTTATTAGTGGTAAACTTCCATTTCGACGTAAATCATTTAAGTTATGTATAAACAAATCACTAAACATGATTTGTTATCAAAGTAAATCTTTTTATCTTAAACATTACATTTTTACAAATGTAATAGAACATTTTTATGAAAGTAAAAATATACAAAATATATTTTAATTTAAAGAAATATTTTAATAAAGTATTTAAAATTCAAATCAAGTTTTTCCCCTAAAACACAAAACTCTGGACCAGAAAATAACTTCCCCACAAAAAGACAAAAATGAGAGCGTCTACCTAGGGGCGGCCCCCTGATAGGTAGAACGGCCCACATATATATCTGGGACCACCGGGACCACCCCCAGTGGATGTTGCTCTTTCTTGCCTATAAATACTGCAGTATTATCTGGCAGATCTCAGACCTATTAGCACATAGTTTTCAGATTTCTTTCTCTTTCTAAAACCTCCTACCTCCCTCTAAAATCTTTGATCAATAACTTGCTTAATCTTGTTTTAAGTGATCTATTCTTCTCCTCCTCCTTCTTTTATCAAGTGCAAGAGAAGAACACTCGTATTCGCCAATAAACAAAGTGTTATAGATTAGTGATCTTCTTCTATCTTCTTCTAAGATTCAAACTCTATATTTTCTGTTGTTCCCACTTAGTTAGTGAACAATAACTACAAAGTTATTATTAACTAACTCATGGCTAGCAAGTAAAGTAAGTAATTTATTCTTTGAAAAGATTTGTGTAAGTAAATATAACTAATAAGTAAAAGACACAAAAATAACTTTTCGACGTTTAACTCTTTTTTTAAGAATTATACCCCATTGTCTGCGGAACTACAATAGGGATTGAATGGCAATGTGTGTGTGTGATCTCCTCACTAATAACTTTTCATAAACCTAAAGTGTTATGCAAAGTTAACTACTATGCTAACTTGCTCAGGGACTTAGTAGATTTAGAGGAGTAGATGTTTGTTTGTGAAAGATACGATTTTGAATGCACAAACCTGACATCTACTCCATTACAAGAGTTCTATTTATACTACTTAGGTAGGGTTACACCAACATGGGTGTTGAGCACTTATCCCAGATCTAATAGGCTAGTACATTTGTACAGACTTGTCCTTATCATAATAGCTATTCTAAGTATGGGACAAATGCTCTTTCCAAGTTCAGTTCCTGACACTAAACTTGTCTTATACCCTCTTCAGGATAAGTTGAAGGTAACTCACTGAGCGACTATTCACTCAGTGACCTTGAATTGTTAAAGGATATTTACACTTAGGTTATTTTGTATTCAAATCCTAAAAGAAAGATCAGTGGGCAATGAAATTGGCCTAACAATATCCCCCTATTTGGATATAAATATAGCCTAAGTGTTTATCAGTGTGAGTGAGTACATACAACTTCTTCTCACACTGATGTGGAAAGCTTTCTAAGGATACTGAGTTTCAACAAAAGGTACTTCATTAATCGATTACTAAGCCCTATTATCTATTACAAAAGATGACAAAAATTACATCACAAGTACTCAGTCCATCTTGTATCCAAGAGCTTCCAACTTGACTTTCTTTGATTTGAGCTTTTCTTGGTCAGGATGTTCAGCAATGAGTTTCCTCAGTTTCATGCTGAACCTTGCATTTTCAAGTGACTAAACCATAGAGGCAGCAACAAGATATGACACAAGAGCTTCCATCCCTACTTTATCGATGTCACTCCATCTTTGAAATGATTGGTCACAAAATTTATCAGTGAAGAAGATTCTGTACTCAAGTTCTTCGATGACCATGTTGTTGACAAACGAGACATTTTCAGGGAGAGCTCGATTGCATTCCAATCTTGGAATTCTTATTTCAGACTCCAGTTCCATGTGTTTCCTCTTCTTTTTTGAGGACTTAGATGTGGCTTGTTTAGGAGCAGGAACAGGAGCAGGGAGTGCAGACTTGATACCAAGTTCCTCAAGGATTTTTTATCCTTTCATACCTTCGGGCTAGAGAATTCATCAAGTCTTTTACCACTGCATTTTTCTTTCTGGGAATGATTTCCCTCAGCTCATATAATTCAGAGATACCAAAGGCACCAAAGGAAAAAGGCTTATGAACATCAAAGTTTATACCATCAGTACCTCTGTAGACTGTTATAACAACTGGCTTAGTTTTTGGATGGATCTTGATATCAGTGATAGGCTTTGGTTTTAGTCTGCTACTGACAGTCCATATGTAGCTATCATACTTGTGCTTTATGAGTTCAAGAGATTTTCTGACCTTCTCAATGTGTTGTCTCTTGAGGACTGCATGTTCAGAATCCTGAGCTTTCTTGAACTTTTCACCTGCTTTGGCACTTGCAATTTTCTTTGGGTCAAGTACAATCTTTTTAGCCTCTTCTTGCACCACTTTGATTACTTCAGGCTTGGATATAGCAAGAAGTCTTGCTTTCTTCTCAACTTTCTTGATTTGTTCCTCTTTATCCCAGTAATCTTGAATTTCTTGTTTAGTAAGGTAGACCATTTTCCCATTTATCATGAATTCAACTTTTACTGGTTCATCAGGATCAGGACAAATAATAGATGAGGCTTTAACCAGTGTTCTTTGATCATTAGCCTGCTCATCAAAGGCCATACCTTTGCCTTCTATTTGTGGGACAACAGGTTCGGGGTTGATGATGGTGATTGGTGTTGCCTGAGTGATTGGAGGTTGATGAGTAGATGAGCCAATAAACTTAATGTATGCATCTATTGAGTGCTTGGGTTCTTCAGGCTTTTCTTGTTTGTTAGCATCAGTCTCCCCCTCAGTATGAGATGGAGGATCTTCAGTGGCAGTGTTGGTAGCATTCTTCCCCTCAACATTTGCAGGAATGTGAGTTAGAGAAAGCGTTGGAGTGACACTGTCCGAGGGAACTAAAGAGGACTAACCTTTAAAAACTTCATACATTTCAGTCATCATGGACTTGATGGATTGAGTGTCTTCTTTAAGAGTGGACATGCTAGACTGAATGTGGTTTTGAGCTCGTTCAAGACCTGAGATTCTGGAGCCAAGATTCCAAGACATGTTGGTAGAAGACTTGGCCCAAGCAGCTAACTACTCATCTTGTTTGAGATCATGAGCCTGAAGATCTTTCACAGGGGATTGAAGATCAGAAAAGTTAAAGCCCTTAACTAAGGATATCACCTCAGTTATGTTTGTAGAGATCATAGAGAATGACTCAGTGGCTTCACTGATTTTCTTATTCATGGCAGGGTCATCCTTAACAGCATTGTTGATTTCTTTGAGAAGCTCAGTGATGACATAAGACCTTTGTAAATATCACTGGTTGTAGTGTGGCTTTTTTCAAGAGAACTCATGGAGGCTTCAACCAGTTTATCAGTCTGATCTTTGTGAGTAATATTCTCATCATAGTAGCCATCAATGGATGCTTTGAGGTCTGCATAGTTGACTATAACCTCTTCATGCTTCTCCTAGTTGTCCTTGGTAATTCTATTAAACAGCAGAGTTGACATCTCCCTAAGATACTTTACCAGTTGGCATTCAGTGAGTGGAAGAGTATTGTCATATTTCTTGAGAATGTCTTCATTGAAGGAGTCAAAGTCTAATACTTTAGTGTGTGGAGCAGTGGATGATGTAGGTTTGTCTTCTCGAGGAGGAGAAGACTGATGTTGTATTTTAGCAGATTAAGGAGCTTCATCCATATCTTTACCAGCTCCCAAGATTTCCTCCTCACTTTTTTGAGCCTCATCATCAGATAAGAGAAAGGCTATGACATCTGCATAAGTAGATAGGACCAAAGGTTGGGTATCCGGCTCCCCTTCATATGAAGGCTCACCTTTGTTTTCAGTCAGGGACTGGTACCTCAATCTAGTGGACTGGGTCTGGTCCACTTGATACTTAGCACCAGTTCCTGAAGGATCAGTAACAGTAGTGTGTATTGGTTCCATATCATCGGGTGGTATGTTTCCCCCTAAGTCTTTATCCCTAAGTGACCCTTCAGGACGTGGCGTGGTTTTAGCCGTGTGGTATGTGCTTAATTACACATACCTTTTTCCATTAAAAACGGACTTAAATGACCAAAAACGTACCAAAAATACACTGTATTTGTATGTTTTTCAATTGTATTGTGCAAGAAACGGATATCAAGAAAAGGAAGAAAAAGCAAGCAAAAACGGACAAAACCGAGCACGAAATAGAAAAGACAAAGTCAAATCGAAGCCAAAGTCAGTCAAAGTCAAAAAGTCAACAGGAAAGTCAACCCCGATAAAGTCAAAGTCAACTCCGAGAAGCTGAATCAGATAAATACAACTTGAGGGACTAAAATTGCCAAACCTCAAAGTTGTATTACAAGGATAAATGACAAGGGCTGAATTTGCAATTTACTGAAAATGTAACTCTAGGGGCCAAAACTGCCAAGCCCCTAAAGTTATATTAAAAAGGGACGAGTTTTGCAATACATATATATGAGTTGAGGGGGCAATTCTGCCAAACCCCCAAACTCATATCACCACAAGGACTTAATTTGCAATATGACTTATATCTCTGAGGGACTAAAGTTGCCAACCAGCCAAACTCTTACCCTGTTATCCCCAACCTTTTATAAAACCTTTTTTCCCGCCAAAAGCTTAAAGCCCAATTTTTTTACTCACGGGTCTCCTTCCCCCCTTTTTACCCTGCAACTCAAACAATACCATGGATAAAACTAAACCCTCACCTCCACTAACCTCTCTAGTCACATGATACATGGCCATGTTGGCAATCCCACACCTTTCAAGAACAAGATCAATGGCTGTGATGATTTTTAAAGAAGCACAAAGAAGATTAGTGGCTGAGATGATTTTGGGAAGCCTCTCACAAAACAAAAACACCTCAGTTTGTCTCACATAAGAAACACATTTCAAAGGCCCAAGAATTGAAGGCTTAAATATGCTCTCCAAAACCCTAGAAGAGGATTAAGATTGCTATAAATACCCAGGCCAAGACACAAATTAAGTGTGTGGTTTTTAATCTAGAGTAATTTTTAGTTTTTAATTTCAGTGTAATCTTCATTTTCAAGTTAACTTTCTTTTTTTTACTTATAAGCATTGTATTAAGTCTTCAAGTTTCTAATAAAAGTGAAGTTTTCAAGTTAAATTTGAGTACACATTGCATTATTACTGGTTGTTTGTTCAAATAAAAAAAATATATATCCAAAGAAATACCTCAGCTTAAATGTTTTGGAAGATAAGCCAGTAAAGGAAGGGCTTATAGGACCATCACAAGCTTGTTTCCAACAAGCTTGAGCTTGCAGACAAGCTCACTTGAGCATTTGAGTCCTTGTTTGAGCACAGGACTAAGGTGCACCATTATCTTTCTCTATTTCCTTAGCCATACTGTAGCATTGCTTATTCCTAGCTTATTAGGTTCTATTTTACTTATAGTCTGCTTAATTTCTCTCATTTCTTGTCATTTGAACCTTCTCATTTGTTTTTTATCTTCTTTTGTAATTGTTGTTTTAACTTCTGTCTTGGTAAAGCCCATTACTGTCCTTCCCTTGTTTGCTTATTGAAACTGCTTATTTCTTTACTTTTATATGCCCATTAGATTCTTATTCAGCTAATAATTGTCTGGTCTTAAGGATTGTTTCACTAAAAATCAAAGTATTAAGCTTAAAATTGCTGTTTTGAAATTAAGGGAGTGTTTGGGACAATGACCAAAGTGGGTCAAAATGGTCTTTGCAATGGGTTGAGCCACTAAGTCATACTTAATAAGCTCATTTAAGCTCATCTCATCTGTCTTCAAAGGGTGTCATTTGTTTAAAACTCATTTTAAGGTCTTGAGTAGCTTTAGTCAGAATCTGTGGTTTTGATTTTCTTTATATCAGCTTATTTGAGTAGCCTTTAATTAAGTGTCATTTAAGTTTTTTTTACTTCTGATTGTACCCTCAAATGCAGTAGTATAGGAAGCAAATAAGTGTGCATGTGCCTTAGTGCTTTGACATAATCCTGCCAAGTTCCTTTTAAGTAATAAAAGGGCTCATTTTTAAAATCAGATTAGTAAAAGTAGCTTTTAGGATCTGAGACTTTGAGCATAAGCTCTCTGGAAGCTAAACATCCTCTGTTTAAGCTCATTTTAGTTTTTAAAAGTCCTTCTCTAAGCTCAATTTTTGCTCTGCAAATGCCATATGTCTTTTATGCATATAGCCCTTGGGTCTGCCCAATAAGGGCTCCCCTGGTGCAAAAGCTAGAATTTAAGCCACTTTTTCTTGGCTTATTTGAGTTGGACAGCTTGAGTTTTTTACTTTTCTAGGTAGCTAATAAGCCCCTTTATAAGTCCCTTCAAGCTCAAATCTTAAGTTACACCTTAGATGGCTTAATTTTAAGTTAAAAGTAGAGCTTTTGACTGTTTTGGACACAGGATAAGCTCAAAGGCTTATAAGCTCATTTAGCTTATTTAAGCTTATGGCTTATTGATTTTGCTTATTTCTTAATGCATTAGGTATATTAAGTTAGTTTAGATAGCTTTTTAGGAATTTCAGCTTATTTTGAGCTTATTTGTTAATCTGCCAAATCCAAATGGGTTCCCCTGGTGCTGAGATTTAAATAAGCCAAATTCTGGCTTATTTGGTGATTTTTAATTATTGCTTTTTGTTGTTATCTGCTTATTAGGAGTGCTTAAGTATCTGTGATTGCTTATTTTACCATTTGAGTTGCTTAATCTGTCCAAAAAGCCAAAAAGAAAAGTGATTTGTGCCTTAAGTAGATTTGAGAAATCTGTCTGTCACACCCTTTTTCATTCAGCTTTCCATAGCTTATTTTTGTTTCAAAATGATTATAGATTGCTTTTTCTAGTAGTTTTTTATGTCCTCTTTCCCTTTTTCTAGCTTATAGGTTCTTAAGAGTTTGTCTGGTGGCTTAAAAATAAGCCCAAAGTAGTCACTTTGTCTGTTTTATACAATTTTTTTTAGTCAGAAGCTTATTTTCCTTCTTAGGCTTATTTACTCATTCAAACTTGCTTATTTTAACCTGCATTTGCTTATTACACTTAGTTAAGTTCAAGTTTGTAGTTAGGTTTCCTTTTTAAGCTTTTCAAATCCAAAAAAGGAAAAAAAATAAGCCACTAAGCCTTTTAAGCTAATTCTGTCCATTTCAAGTGCTTTTTCCAGCTTATTCTTAAGCTTTTATAAAAAGTTGTAGTTATAAAAAGTGCTTATCTTTACGTGCTAAATAAGTTTGTAAAAAAAAATTTGAAAAATAAAATAAAAGGGGAAGGAGGGAAGTCAAGGGTGAACCGAAGCTCGAACCCTCGACCTCGACCTCCCTCAACCCTCTTATAACCAACACCTCTACCGCTGGCAACAATACTCATACCGGTAGAGGTTTGATTGGTTAATTTAATAAGGGCTTTTAGCCTTTTTAAGGCTTCAGCCCATTTTTAGCTTATTTACACAGCTTATATTCGATAAGTTGTGTAACATTTTATTTTTTCATAGGACTTTAACCTCAGACCTATTATAGTGTTGTTATTGTTTTCTATATTTTTTTATAAACATTTAGTATTTTTTATAATTTATTTTCATTAGAAACTTAAAAAATTCATAAAAAATAAAATAAAAGTTAGAAAACTATAAATATTTTTTTTAAATTTTCTTTTATCAAATAGTTTTTAGGAAAAATATTAGAGTTTTCGTAGGGTCATTTTTTCAGAAGTTCTCTTTTTAAAGAACGGGACCCGTTCCCGTTTTTGTTTTTTTGAACTCATTTTTGTCTTAACTATCTGCCGTTCGTATCTAGTTTTTTTTTAAACTTCGTTTTAGCACTAGAACCCATTTTAAGTTCTAAAAATACATTCAAAAGGGTTTAAATTGTGTAATTTAGGTTTTTGACCCTCGTTTTTCGTACCCGTTTTAGGTTTTAAGTTATATTGCTTTCGTTTTTAGGTTTAGTTTATTTTTTATTTGCATTTTTAATCATAAAAATAGAAAAATCAATCAAATCATCATCCCATTCAAGCATCAATTATTAATTCGTCATTCGATTCTCAAATTACACACATCGTTAGGACATAACGACTCGAGAAATCAAACTTCCGGATATATATTGATTCTCTTTGTGAATTTTGACTTTTTGCCTTGGTCAAGGGCAATTGGTTGGGATTTGCATTGTGTAGTATTATATAAATTGGTTGGGATTTGAAGATCAGAAAAGTTAAAGCCCTTAACTAAGGATAGCACCTCAGTTATGTTTGTAGAGATCTTAGAGAATGACTCAGTGGCTTCACTGATTTTCTTGTTCATGGCAGGGTCATCCTTAACAGCATTGTTGATTTCTTTAAGAAGCTCAGTGATGACATAAGACCTTTGAAAATATCACTGGTTGTAGTGTGGCTTTTTTCAAGAGAACTCATGGAGGCTTCAACCAGTTTATCAGTCTGATCTTTTTGAGTAATATTCTCATCATAGTAGCCATCAATGGATGCTTTGAGGTCGGCATAGTTGACTACAACCTCTTCATGCTTCTCCTAGTTATCCTTGGTAATTCTGTTAAACAGCACAGTGACATCTCCCTAAGATACTTTACCAGTTGGCATTCAGTGAGTGGAAGAGTATTGTCATATTTCTTGAGAATGTCTTCATTGAAGGAGTCAGAGTCTGATACTTCAGTATGTGGAGCAGTGGATGATGTAGGTTTGTCTTCTCGAGGAGGAGAAGACTGATGTTGTATTTTAGCAGATTAAGGAGCTTCATCCATATCTTTACCAGCTCCCAAGATTTCCTCCTCACTTTTTTGAGCCTCATCATCAGATAAGAGAAAGGCTATGACATCTGCATAAGTAGATAGGACCAAATGTTGGGTATCCGGCTCCCCTTCATACGAAGGCTCACCTTTGTTTTCGGTCAGGAACTGGTACCTCAATCTAGTGGACTGGGTCTGGTCCACTTGGTACTTAGCACCAGTTCTTAAAGGATCATCAACAGTAGTGTGTATTGGTTCCATATCATCGGGTGGTATGTTTCCCCCTGAGTCTTTATCCCTAAGTGACCCTTCAGGAGGTGGCATGGTTTTAGTCGTGCCTTCATTAGAAGTCGTGGAAGTTAAGTCCCTGTCAAGGGGTTGAATGTTTACCCCCTGAGTCTTTGGGATGAGTAGCAGTAACCTCAGGCAAAGGTTTGGATTTACGAGTGCCCTCATTGAGTGTGGAAGGCAATCCCATACTAGCTAGTTGTATGTTTCTCTCTAGATCTTAGGGATCAGGTACGGTGCCCGAGGAGACTGAGTGGGATTGCTCAGAACCCTCTGTTGGATTGGGTGGTGTTACCTTGGTTTCAGTAGGTGGCTTTTTGAACTTAGGCCTTTTGCTCTTATTAGAGAGTGCTCCTAGAACCTCAAGGCCCTGTGACTTGGGTAGGGTTGGAGTCATAGTCTGAGATTTCCCTTTCTTTGGTTTTGCAGCCAAAAGAAGTAGAGACACTGAATCCTTCTTATTGTTTACAGCAATCATATGGGTTGTCAGTTCAATGTCAGTGACTTTGGATGGGTCCTTTGTAAAATTAAAGTTACTCAGCATGCCAAGTAAAAACCCAAAATTTTCATCCTAAGTGTAGTCAGAACCCAGTAACACTTGTAAAGCACATGGGATAAATCTAAGTTATGAAATGTATTTTACCTTAGACTTATTTACTAGCTTGGTAACGAGATCACTGTAAATGATCTCCCTTATGTCAACCTCAGTCCCAGTGATGAGACAGTAGGCTAAAAGCTGTTGGATGGAGTTTACTTGCTCAGTGGAGGAGTAGTTCTTGCCGAGAACCTTAATCACAAATGTGAACAAAATTCTCCAAGCCACATGAAAGGAGTTTTTCAAGACTAGGGTTTTGTCTAGATAACTTAGATTCATGGCAATCTTGCCTAATTCTTTCTTAGCAGTCTCAGGTGTAGGATGAGCCACATATGTACCATTATTATAATCAAGGCCAGTTGATGAACACAAGGTGTTAAAATCAAGGGTCAATTATCTTTGCCTATTTAAAACTGAAAACTTGATGAGGAATTCTCTGAATGGGCGTTTCTTAGGCTCATCAGTTGATGGAAAAGGGTCGTAGCCAATAGCAGTGCTCCAAAACTCCCTGAGGAAGTTTTGATAGACCATTGAGGGACAGTTGGTAAAAGCTTTGTTCAAAAGACAATTTAGCAGAAATTTCATTATAGGCTTGTAAGCAGGCACATTTGGTGGGTAGTTGAAGTTACCCACCACATTAGTGGTCTGAAAAGTCACATTATTTACAGTCATGTTTTTCCATTGAGGAGCATACTTGATTGTTTGTTGTTCTGCCATTTTAGATGAATGTTTTGAAAAACCAAAAATTTTAATGGCAGAATATTACACACTAGATGGTCACAAGTTAATGTCTAATGTTGATCGTTGTCGTGAAATGTGTAATATGTTATCAAAAGGAGCAATACAAAGATGGATATCTTTGTAATGAGCATGATTGACCAAACAAAATGATTTGAAAAGAGTAGTTTTCAATGAACAATTTATGAGTTAAGCTTGTTATTACCAAAAAAGATGAACATCCACACACTTACTTTGAGAGAGAAATTCGGCAGAATATATTTGCTTTGTAAATTTGTGTGTGTTTTTCTTTTCTGGGGGGTATTTATAGGTGAGGTGTGAAAAAGGTTGTAATATTTTAAAATTTTCATTTTTTGATAAAAGTTAAAATTGTTTTGGTAACGCATTTAATGCAGTAGCCCACTAGGTGCACGATCCCCTTTTTCATGGCAACTGTTTCGCCGTTTTACTTTTGCAGTGATGACGTATGAATAATGGTCAAATGTCTTTTGATTGGACATTTTTGGAAGTGATTGTGTTTGTGGGAGTAAGCATTAAATGCATGTTGGGGTTAATTGAGTGATATTTGAGAAGTGGGTGCCCATGACTATTGGATGACAGTTAGATAAGGAATATTTGTTCCTTATTTAATGTGTTCTGTTACCAACCTAGGACATTAAGTAACTAAAGACTTGGAGCATTTAGTTACTTCATTTAATGTGTCCCTCAGTGTCATGGGGATCATATGGGTTTTAGTGAGATGGTTTCAGGGAGAAAAGAATATACACCATACTGAACATGATTGATCAGGGAGGCTGATTAATCAATAATCAACATGCCTAATTCTACTTTCAGTCTGGTGAAAGTAGGTTCATCCAAGGGTTTAGTAAAGATATCAGCTAGCTGATACTCAGTGGAGATGAAGTGTAATTTAATATCTCCTTTAAAGATGTGATCCCTGATGAAATGATATCTAATATCAATATGCTTGGTTCTTTAGTAAAGTACTGGATTGTTAGATATTGCAATGGCACTAGTGTTGTCACAAAATATAGGTACCATCTTGTAATGGATGTCATAGTCACTGAGTTAACTTTTCATCCCTATGATACTTGCACAACACCCAGCAGCATCAACATATTTAGCCTCAGCTGAGGACATAGCCACTGGCTGCTGTTTCTTATCACTCCAACAAACTAATTTTCCACCAAGTATTTGACAGGCACCTGAGGTGCTTTTTCTATCCATATTACAACCAACATAGTCTGAGTCTGAGTACCCTTTGAGATCAAAGCCTAAACATTTTGGGTAATACTGACCAAGGGTTGGAGTACCTTTCAGGTACCTGAGAATTCTTTTCACAGCTGTTAGGTGTGATTCCTTTGGATTGGACTGATATCTTACACATAAGACTATGGAGAATTTGATATCAGGCCTTGTTGCAATCAAGTACATTAGTGACCCAATCATTCCCCTGTACGATGTCTCATTAACTAGTTTGCCAGCTAGATCAGGACCTAGGTTGTTGGGAGGAACCATGGGTGTTTTCACTGAGGAACTATCAGATATTTCATATTTCTTGAGTAAGTTCATGGTGTACTGTTCTTGACAAATTGAGATTCCTTTTCCATCCTACTTGATTTGCATTCCAAGGAAGTGGGTGAGTTCTCCCATCATACTCATTTCAAATTTCTGTGTCATCAGTTTCTCAAACTGTTTACAAAGTTTATAACTTGTTAATCCAAATATGATGTCATCTACATATACTTGAACAAGGAGAACATCTCCTTTTGATCTATAGATAAACAATGTGTTATCTATTCTTCCCCTGGTAAACTTATTTTGAATAAGGAAAGTAGAGAGAGTCTCATACCATGCATTTGGTGCTTGTTTCAGTCCATAAAGGGCTTTGTCAAGTTTACAGACATAGTCAGGGAACTCACTACTTTCAAACCAGGAGGTTGTTTGACATAAACTTCTTCTTTCAGTTTACCATTCAGGAAGGCACTTTTGACATCCATTTGGTAAACTTTGAAGTTCATATATGTGGCAAAAGCAAGGAATATCCTGATGGCTTCCATCCTTGCTATTGGTGCAAAGGTTTCATCATAGTCAATTCCTTCTTCCTGGCTATAACCTTGTGAAACCAGTTTTGCTTTATTTTTGGTGGTTATACCATGCTCATCTTTCTTGTTCCTAAACACCCATTTAGAGCCTATGGCTATTTTTCCATTTGGGAGTGGAACAAGAGTCCATACTTTGTTTCTGTAGAACTGATTCAGCTCCTCTTGCATGGCATTAATCCATCCTGGATGCTTCAGTGCCTCAGATATCTTTTTAGGTTTTATCTCAGAGAGAAAGTCAGCAAATAGGCATTCACTAGCTGAGGTAGCTGTAAGCTTGGCAGCTATGCTTCTTGTAAGCACGCCTTCACCAGGATCACCAATGATATTTACAAGTTCAATGTGTTGGTCTCTTGACCATCTATCCTGAGGAACAAGATGAGAACTTGTAGAGGCTTGATTTGAGATGTGAGACTGAGAGACATCAGGGACTAGAGATTTAATAATGGATCCTAAGACTTCAGTATTGTTCCCTGATGGTACATTAGTGGGTTGAGTGATCATTTGATCATTCTGAACATTTTTTTCATGAGTCCCTTCAGTGTTCATTAAATCAGGAGGACCTTCAGTATCCTCAGTGAGAGATATACAGGCTCGTTTGGAATAATCACTTTAGAGACATGATTTTCTTGGGTAATTTCAATGAGTGAACGTCCATGAGGGATGACATAGTATGAGATATCATAATCTACTTGATATTTTCTAGATGGGTCATCCTCATGAAGAAACTCATCAGGAGGATATCTAGAGGAATCATCAATTCCTATCTCATCTACTGAGGTATTGGTAAACCTGATGGCTTCCATACTTTCATCAAATGTTACATGATAAGTCTCCTATATTTGTTGTCTTCTTGTGTTATAAACTCTGAAAGCCTTTGAGAAAGAGGAATATCCTAAGAAATATCCATCATCACCTTTAGCATTAAATTTGGCAAGATGATCCTTGTGGTTATGAATAAACACAGGACATCCAAACACATGAAAGTAGCTAATATCAAGAATTCTTTCCCTGAATATTTCATAAGGAGTTTTATCATGTCTTTTGACAACGATTGATCTATTTTGAGTATAGCAGGCTATTCTGACTGCATCAGTCCAAAAGTGCTTAGAAAGTACTGATCCATTCAGCATAGTTCTAGCAGCCTCAATGAGAGTTTTGTTTTTCCTTTCAGCTACACTGTTTTGTTCAGGTGTATATAGAGAAGAGAAATTTTAAGAAATTCCTCTCTCATCACAGAAACTCTCAAGCTCATGATTTCTAAACTCAGTCCAATTATCAGTTCTGGTTTGTTTGACTTTTACATCATTTTGGTTTTCTACCATCCTGATAAAAGACATAATCATCTCAGGTGCTTGACTCTTCTTCCTGAGAAATTGAACCCATGTGTACCTTGAGTACTCATCAACAATGACTAGGGTATACTTCTCATCATTTATGGACATTGGACTTACTGGTCTAAATAAATCCATGTGAAGAAGATGCAAACACTTCTTGATATAGAAGTTTTGTTTAGTTTTTAATGAAGCTCTATGGTGCTTCCCTTTTTCACATGCTAAACAAGGTTTATCCTTTGAATAAACAAGGGAAGGAATACCAAGAATTTTGTTTTGTTTTGCAAGTTTATTAATGTTCTTGAAATTTAGATATGATAGCCTTTTATGCCAAAGCCAATTTATACTCTCTGAGGCTTTGGGAAAGAAGCAGGCTCCATTTGGAGTCAGTGATGACATGTCAAGGACATATACATCATTCTTCCTAGGTGATATCAAGATAATTTCTTTGTTAGCATTAAAGATTGTTCCTTGCTTATCATCGAATTGTACAATGTATTTAGCATTACAAAGTTATCTAATGCTAATTAGATTGTACTTGAGACCATTTACAAATGCTACTTTTATGAAAACTATACCCCCACAGTTTATTAAACCATATCCCTCAGTAATACAAGATAAGTTATCACCAAACACTACCTTAGGACCTGGTTACTCTACATATTTGTGCAGATAACTCTTGACACCAGTCATACTCTTTGAGCATCTACTGTCCAAGTACCAAATGGGCTCCCTGATGTATCTCTGCACAAATAATAAACTTGGGTTAGTTTCTCTTGTGAACCTACTTTTTGGTGGGCCTCGTGGCTGATTAAGATTGATTATACCTTTTAAAACATATATATAAATATATATAAAATACTTATAAATATATAATATAAGGGATGAGAATCAAAAATCTCTCAATTGTAGTAAACCGGAAGTATGATTCCCGGGTCGTTATCTCCAACGAGGAATGCAATTGAAAGTCGAGAGTCGTTTTGATAATCGACGCTTGAATGGAACAAGATTATGATTGGATTTCTAAAGCTACGGGAAGATTAATGCAAACACTTAAAAACAATTAAGGGAAAACAAATTTTAACTAAAAACGTTAACGGGAATTCAATAAAACGCGACAAATAAGCAAGCATACTAAAATTAAACCCTAAATGATTTTTTAAACTTTTTCTAATCCTATTTGACTATTTGAAAAGAAAACGCTAAGGAAATTCTAAAACGAGAGTGATTAAAGCTTAAAAACGAAGAAAACGAGAACGGGGATCAAATCCCGTTCTTTAAAAAATTAAATTACAAAATATTAACCCTACGAAAGTAAATTTAAAACCTAAGCCTAGAATATGATAAAAGAAAATTTTATAAAAAAGAAAATTATTTTTTTGATTATTTTTCTATTTTTTATGATTTTTTAAAGTTTTTAACAAAATTAATTCACGAAAAATATAAAACTTTAAGCTAAAAATCCTAGAAAATTTCTAAAAGTAGCTAAGGATAAGTAGAATGCAGGAAAAATGAAAAATCCTAAAGTGCTAAACTAAATAAGCCGGGAAAAATCAAATAAGCACTCGAAGTGCTTATTATAACTAAACTCAAAAACGTCCTTAAAAGAATAAAAGACGCACCTTAGGATCATAACAGATAGCCCTGGTCTGGTGCGATGGTTTGAGTGTGTATGATATGGGACGAGTGTGTGCTAGGCAAGGGGTCACAGGTTCGAATTTGTGGCCTCTTGTTTTATTTTTTATTTTTTTATTTTCAAAACTTTTTTAAAACAAACTTGTAAAACAACTTAAAATGAAAAACTTTTAAAACAACTTTTTTGAATCATAGGAAATAAATCTGAAATGGCTAAAAGTGACAAAAAACACTTGACTTATTTTTTTTTAACTTTTTCAAAACTCAAGCAACCTAAAAACTAAAATCAGCTAAGACTAGAAATTAATAAGCTACTTAAATCTAACCTAATGAGCAATTCTGAACTAAATTAAGCAAAAACAAAGAGCCATAAACTAAAATTATCAAATAAGCACTAAGCACTTTACTAGGGACCAAACAGACAGATAGCTAACTTTGGGCTTATTTTAAGATAAGCAAAAGGATCCTTATGGATTTCTGGCTTATTCTATCTTAAAGTCTACCTTACAAAGTTCATAAAACAGCTTTTGAAACACAGTTTGAAAGTCAAATGAACAAGTAAAAAGCTTAATGAAAAATGCTTAAAGACTACGTGTATGCTGAGTATATTTTTGGTTTTTTCAAAAGACAAATTGCAAATTTCAAAGCTAAAAACAGATAGACAAATGAACTTAATAAAACAAAATAATCTGAAACATATTGAATATGACCTAAAATCTACTAGTGCTCTTAAAATCAAGACCTAAGAACTATTATTACCCTATGAATTTTAAGCTAGGAAAAGGCTATTTGTTTGTTTTTATGGCTGATTCAGTTGACACAAAATGACCATATCTCCAATTGATCAAATGCAGGCTTAAGGAGTTGTAATCTACAACTTTAAAACTTTAAAACTAAAGCAAGGAGAGCGGTGATAATAGCTTAAACAGACAAGAGCTTAAAATGCTTATACTACTAAACTTGTTCTAACAGATCTTAGCTAAAACTAACTACTTGAATGAAATCTAATTCAAAACCTTCAAATAGCCTTAAATCCTATCTTATAAACTATAAATTTAATTTGAACCCGAAATAAAAAAATCTAAGGACCCGAAATGGCCTTGGCAGCACTAACTTATTTAGGCTGCCATTGTGCACAAAACACCCCTTAAAAAGAAGGCTTAAATTCCATTTTAAGCTTATGAAACAAGATTTAATGCACAAACAATTAATACTAGATATATAATTAAAGCTAATTAAAAACCTATTTAATAGATCTAAACAACTATTTAAGCATAATTAATAAGCTATAATACTATGCTACTATTTTTGAATTTTTGACAGTTTTTATAACAAATAAGAATAAACTAAGAATTTAAACCTAACAATCAATCATAATAAGCATTAACAACTATAATAAGCACTATTAAGCAAAACCTAAACAGCCAAAATTTAAAGCCCCAGAAAATAAGCAATAATAAGCTGAAATTCAAAATTAAGCTATAAAAAGAAGTTTGAGAACTTACAATAGCCTTTGCTCTAAACAAGGCTTATCAAATGCTCTTGTGAGTTGTTCAACAAGCTCCAGCTTATCCTAGGATAAGCTGGTGTGGTCCTGGAAGCCCTTCCATTACTGGCTTCCCTTCCTTAATAAGTTGAGGTAATTTTAGGAGTGATTTTGAGTCTTATTAAGCTTAGTTTGGCTTTATAAAAGCTTAACTAAGTGAAGAGCTAGCTTAATAGTGTAAATGATAGCTTAATGAGCTTATTTGAACATTAGAGAGCTTATTTAACAATATTGTTTATAAAGGAAAATATGAAATGACAATTAGACACTATGAAAATTAAGTTCTTATTGATATAAACAAACGTATTACAATCTAGTAGGAAAAAGAATTACAATGATTTTGAAAACAAAATAAGCTAAATGACTTTAAAGAGAAAATTACATTTAAAAGCTAAATTAAATTCTACACTAAGCTACACTAGATGATCATGTGAGTGAGAAAGGCTCTTTATTTATAGCTTGAGAGGAAGGTTCCAGGTCTCATACGCTCCTCTTGATCATAGCCCTTCATTTAAAACCAATCATTGGATGCCCTCTTGTAGCCGTTGGATGAGAATATAGCACACGGATTGCCAGCGTGGCAATCCCTTCATTGGCCAGTCCTGTGCTTCTTTTACATTGATTTCAGTGCAATATTCCCCTTTTTGGTGTGTTTCTTTGTAGATTACGTGTCATTCCCTTGAGTTATCTTGACCAATCAAAAGCTTTGATGACGTCTTTTCTTGTCAGTGTGGAGCTTGGTACTTGGAACTCAGGCCTCTAGAAGGACAGTAAATAAGTTTAAATTGGGGTTAAATTTGAGGAGGGTGAAATGGGGGGAGACGTGAACAAATAAGAACTGTTTTTCCCGCCCCCCAATTTCTTATTCGTTTGTGTTTAACTGTGTTGAAAGTGGGGATTGACTTGGGCTCGGGTAAAATAAAAGGGTTTGGGCCGTAGATTGTTTTGAGCTCCTGCGAGGAAATTAAAAGGTTTTATAATTAAGTGATAATGCCGTTAGCTTCTTAATAAAAGAGACTCAACGGTGGTGTGATTTAGTGTTTTTGGTGAAATTTGATTTAACATTAAGGTTATTTGGGTATTTTGAAGGTTTGTGTCTTTTATGTTGACCATGGTTGACTTTTGTTGATACTTTGCTAGAAACTCCCGATCTTGTGCACCTCTATCTAATTCCTGTGTCCGTGTTTGTCTGTTTTGGCCGTTTTCTTGTGATTATTTGCAGATAATCCGAACCTACAACATCACAAACGACAAACAAGCAATAAACAAGCTTAATGCAATGCTATAAGTAAGCACTTAGAAAACTAAGAGTCTCGATCCCCCTCGACTAATTACCTCGAAAAGTAGCTAAGTGTTTATCGAGGGGAATAAAAGAATCAATAGCTTCGAAAAGCCCCGTTTTTTACCATTCTTAAAGATATACACTTATTCCTACACACATTTTTGTATTTTTCCTTTTTTTAGCAACTAACTAACATATTCCGACTTTCGTTGTTTTCATAACCGTTAGGGATCATAGAACAAGATACATTTTGATCCGAAAATGCCCCAAAAATGATAAATTCATCGTCCCCGACTTTTCACTCGTCCCAAACCAAGCTTAAAACGAAATCACCGTTAAAAATCAATTAAGATGCTAACACTACTCATATTTGCAACTTGTGAACTTTTCACTCCCGACAATTATTATATCTTAGGTGATTATGCCATTTTGAATTTCAACCATGGATCAACGTTTTGCAAAATTCTATGCTTCATGTTCCACCCGAGAATAATAAGTTTGAAGGCGAGATCATCCCATGTAGCGACTTTCGTCTCGGCACATCCCAACCTTGCGGCTAAGTGACCAGGCTTTTGACACCCCACAGAGACTAGTATCGGGACTCACGGACCTTAGGTTTCAAAAACTCTCAGGTTTCCCATATACACATAGCTTATTTAAAAACTTAAAATAGAATAGTCAAAGTTCAAAAGCATATTTAAATTTAACAAAAAGAGATATATTTATTAATTCACACTTAATATTAAACATAACATTGATACAATTGTAACCCTCGACCTTTTAGAAGGCTGCAACATCGGTTGTGAGCCGGCAAGATGCAGCAAACTTTTATCAGTCTCGGATTATTATTCTTACTATGGGCTTTCTTTAGAAGGCTGAGCTGGCAAGATGCAGCAAACTTTTATCAGCCCACAGTTTATATTTATTATATCATCATTTTTTTTTATGATATAGAAAAGACTTCTTTTTGGGAAATTTAAGTATAAGATTAGACTAAGACTAAAAATTTTTAACTACATAAAAATTGTTGATTTAAGTTTAATCTCCAAAAATAGCACGTATATTAATCAGGTTAAGAGCTTATGGGAGAAAAAGCCACAAATTACATACATGAGCTCTTAAGATTTCCAAATAATCCTTGTTTAGCATCCAACTCATACTTAACACTATCATTTTTCGTTCTTCGCGAATATTCGCGAACGCTTAGTCTAAAAGTTAAGGAACAAGCTAGAGCTCAACACGCTCGATCGGGTCAAAATTTATTCTTATTCTACCCAGCAGGAAAGTCAAAATTGTGACAAAACACTTATTTTATTTTTGAAAATTTTTAAATTTTTTCATTTTTTCATTTTTTTTTTGAAATTTTGGTGGTAAAAACAGGGTTACGTGAAAACAACAGCTGCAGGCACAATCAAATCGAAGATCCCCCTATACTAGAATGAAACATTGTCCTCAATGTTTTTACGAAGGGTCTCTACGTAAATCCTAAGCCGTTTATTAAGTATGCTTAATCGATAAGATTAGGATATTGGATTCCAAATGAAGCTGAGGATTTGAAGCTCAAGTGATCGAAGGATAAAACCAGGAGCACGAGAGGCTTCAAAAATCCAGGACAATCCTAGACAATCACAAAAACACAAGCAAACGAGAATGGAAGAGGCGAGCCTCCTCACAACAAAAAACACTTATTCATTACTACATAATACTACTAGGATAAGCATGAGTTACCTCCCACGAAGCGCTTGTTTAGGGTCACTAAGCTTAACCCATTCCCCGAATTCATTGGTCCTTGGGGATGGTTTGGAGATTCAGAACAACCAATTGTGGTACGTCCCCTCCAAAGTAGTGCTTAATTCGATGACCGTTCACCTTAAAGTTTGGCCCGGAGTTTTGAGATAACTCAACGGTGGCATATGGAAAGACATGGGTGATGGTGAATGGTTCGGACCAACAGGATTTCAACTTACCCAAGAATATCTTCAATCTAGAGTTAAAGAGGAGGACTTGATCACCGACGTTAAAAACGCGATTTTTGATCTTGGCGTCATGGATCCTCTTAGTTTTCTCCTTTAAAATCAAAAGAATTCTTATAGGCATGATCACAGAAGACGTTTTAATATCATTGAGTTGAACTTTGCGGTGATCACCCGCGGTCGAAAGGTCAAAGTTAGCATGCTTCAAGGCCTAGTAGGCTTTATGCTCGAGCTCGATCGGTAGATGACAAGCCTTTCCGTACACGATCTTGTATGAAGTACACCCGATGGGTGTTTTGTAAGCCATGCAGAAGTCCCAAAGTGCGTCATCTAATTTATTCGACCAAGAGGTACGGTTCTCGCCCACGGTCCTTTCAAGAATTCATTTCAAGCCACGATTGGATACCTCAACTTGCCCACTTGTTTGTGGGTGATACGCGGTGGAGAGACGATGAGTGACTCCGTATTTAAGCATGACCTTTGCAAACTGGTCATTGAAAAAATGGGTTCCGCGATCACTTATGATAGCACGAGGGGCACCGAATTGGGCGAAGAGAGATTTAAGAAATTTGCAAACAACTCGGGAGTCGTTGGTGGGGAGCACTTTCGCTTTAACCCATTTCGACAAGTAGTCGACGGCCACGAGTATATACTTGTTCCCTCGTGAAGACGGGAACTGCTTCATGAACTCAATGCCCCAAACGTCAAAGATTTCACAAACTTGGATGGAATTTTGAGGCATCTCATCACGCTGCGAAATTTTTCCGTGACGTTAGCACGAGTCGCAATTTTTAACCAACTCGTGTGCATCATTGTAAATAGTGGGCCAAAAGAAACCGGCATCAAAGACCTTTTTTGCGGTGAGATTTGCACCATGATGTCCCCTCGTGGGTCTATTGTGGCAAGCTTCGAGGATGTCAAGAGCTTCTTTTCCATGCACACACCGCCGGATCACTTGATCCGCACAAATTTTTAATAGGAAGGGGTCATCCCAAAAGTAGTGTTTAACATCCTTAAAAAACTTGTTTTTCTGCTGGGACGACATTCCTCTAACAATGAAATTCCCCGCGTGGTAATTTGCATAATCAGCAAACCACGGGGTACTTGAGTCACCACAAAAAGTCACCATATTAAGTGTCTCGAGAGGAAACTTTTCATTTATCTCCTTTGGGTCGAGCACATTTTCATAAGGATTTTCTAATCGGGAAAGATGATCGGTCGCGAGGTTCTCGACTCTTTTTGTGTCAATTACGTTGAAATCGAACTCTTGAAGGAGGAGAACCCATCGGAGCAATCTCGCCTTGGAATCTTTTTTAGCAAAGAGATATTTTAGGGCGGAGTGATCCGTATACACAATGCTTTTTATCAAGATAAGGTAAGACCGGAATTTTTTGAAGGCATACACCACGGCTAACATTTCTTTCTCCATCGTGGTGTAATGAGATTCCGCCTCGTTCATTGTTTTACTAGCATAGTGTATAGGCCTAAAGTGTTTTTCATGACGTTGCCCCAAGACTGCACCTATGGCAACGTCCCTTGCATCGCACATAAGCTCAAAGGGTAAATCCCAGTCGGGGACAATCAAGATTGGAGCTTCAGTAAGTTTTTTATTTAATGTTTGAAAAGCTTGAATACAATCATCGGAGAAGATGAACGGAGCATTTTTCTCAAGAAGATGAGTCATCGGTCTGGAAATTTTGGAAAAATCCTTAATGAACCGTCGGTAGAAACCGGCATGACCGAGAAAACTCTGAACACCCTTGACGGTGGTGGTATGAGGTAACTTAGCAATCACATCGACTTTGGCTTTTAATCAAACCTCAATCCCTTTTTGGAAAATCTTATGGCCAAGGACATTGCCTTCTTTAACCATGAAATGATCTCTTTGCCCAATTAGATAAATAGATTGGTGTCTTCGCACCCTTTTGAAGCATCTTGTCTACACGAGAGAGGCAATTTCCGAATGAATTCCCAAAGACCGAAAAGTCTTCCATGAAGACTTCCATCGTTTTCTCGATCATATCATGAAAGATAGCCAGCATACACCTTTAGAACGTGCCCGGTGCATTGCATAAGCCGAAAGGCATGCGACGGTAGGCGAACGTTCCGTAAGGACACGTAAATGTTGTCTTGTATTTGATTCATGAGGGTCAATGGGAATTGAAAGTACCTGAGAAAACCATCGAGAAAACAATAGTACTCATTTCCGCTAATCTCTCGTTTTCTATTTTTTTTAGAGCATTTGTCCATAAACGGTAGTGGAAAGAGGTCTTTACGGGTGGGCTTCATAAACTTTCGGTAGTCAGTGCATCATGCCAACCCATAAACATCGAGTAGTAGGAATCATCGTTTTCATCATTTTCAACAAACGATAAAGCCACCTTTTCGGTACGCAATGTAACGGGCTTACCCAAGGATTATCCGGATCGGGTAAATAATACGGCGTCAAAGTTTTTCAACCTCCTGTTTGATGACATCATGGATTTGGTTTCACCGTCTTTTGTGTTGAAACCGCCGGCTGGTTTGTAGTCCTCTTCCATAAGAATCTTGTGAGTACAAAATTCTGGGTTAATACCCTTGATGTCGGAGAGTTTCCAAGCGATGGCTCGCTTGTGTGACTTCAAAACCTTTATGAGAGCGGCTTTTTCCTCGACACTCAAGTCTTTAGCAATTATGACGGGCAACTTGTTGTCACCTTCCAAAAATGCCATATATATGCGAGATAGGAGGTAAGTCCTTGAGTTTGACCTCGGGAGGTTCATCAATTAAATATTTATCAGTTTTACCTTCATAAACTTTAAGTTCTTTTTTAATTTCGTGCAAATAATTTCCTTGAGTGGGAGGGGGTAATGATGGATCATCATTGAGAAATGATTCAAGAAGAAGAATATCCCCCTCCGGGTCATAATAAGAGTCATCAACTTCCGGTGAAGTTGGATCATCTTCGATAGCGAGGAAAGCATCGACTTCCTCAAGAAGAAAATCACTATCCCCGAAGGGAGTGAGAGTCGGGAGAGGTTTAGAATGATCGGATCATATTAAGGAGTGGGATTAATTTTCACTCGCAATCACATCGAGAAACGGAACTTCTTGAGGAATACTTTACACAAGCCATTTCAATGTCGTCGATTGGTTAACTGAAATTATCATCATAATTAGAGGAGATAATCGAAGTTTGATTCAAAGATTGAATGTTATGGGCTTCTTTTCCAACCGAGAGTTAATTAACATTTGTAAACTCATCAAAGCACGTCCGATTTTTAAGAAGGACTCCGTGATAAGGGGTACTGGGGATCGGATCAAAAGTCTAGACTACAAAGTCGCGGGGGGGGAATTTGAACTTTCCTACTTTTAAGTCGACATCTTCGGCGATACGATCGGTTGGCGAGATCGATCGGTCGCAGTTTAAGGTATACAAGTAGGGGTGAGCTCCGACAGAGAAAGGGGGGCTTTTTTTCTACAGGGATAACATGGAGAGTTATGCTAGCCGCCAAGATCGGCCCAAGGCTATGCACTATCAATTCTGTTAAGTCACCGGTATGAAAATTTGCCGGGGATCTCCAAGTTTTCGTGGGTAATTATTGAGGAATAACCGCGTCCGAACAATGCTTCATTAAAGTTTGTTCTAGCCATTTCACTTAATTTTTCTTTGTTTCCAATTAAAGCTTTAAGAGTCGAGGCAAATTTTGGCATAAGAATCAAAGCATCTGTGAGGCTAATTTCAAAACTCAAATCTTTAAAGATTTCGTAGAATTTCTCAATTTGGTCGTTAGCTTTTTCACGGCGCCTTTCATCATTACGTCTCGAAGGATACGAAATCGACGGTTTCGGGTTAGGTATCAGAGCACTAACGAGAGCAACAATGGGCTCATAATTTGGTACATGAGGTTGAACTTGGACAACCGGAGGTTGGACGTCTTTGGTACTTCCGTTATTAGTAGGAGGCACCGTGTCCTTTGTCACCTCGGTTTCACGTTCCACTACTTTAGGAGGAGAAGAAGTAGTAGGAATCATGGGTCCTTGATAAGCAACACCGCTTCGGGTGGTAATACCCTTCAAGTCTACCTTCGGGTTAGTAATGGTATTACTAGGAAGTGTCCCTGTACCCCCCCTTGAAGTAGAAGGGGGGTATTGGAATTCATGAACTTGGTAAGCAAATCGGTTAAATTGGTCATTTGATTTTGCATGTTTTGGGTTTGGTTTTGCATATTCTCTTTTTTAACCGCTCATTTAGCTTTGATGTACTTTTGAAAATCATCCTTGGACACACCTTGTGTTTGCGGAACCGGAGCTTGGTAAGTTGGAGCTTGGGGAACCAGGGGTTGATTAATCAGGGGTCGATAAATTTGGCCTTGGTTGTAATTATTCCCCCGGTTTTGGTTGTAACGGTTTTGGTTATTTCCTTGGTTTTGTTGAACAGGAGGAAAACCGGGAGGTCGAATTTGATTAGCAATCGGGGCTCGGTAACTGGTATTTCCTTGATTGAAATTAGCAGCGGCGGCTTGGGAAACATACTTTTGAATATCGTCACGATAAACGTTGTCATCGGTGGCGGGACAATTTTGGTAAGAATGGGCACCACCGCAAGTTACACAACTTTCCTCGACCGCTTTTACGGGAGCGGTAGCTTGGGATTGGTTTTTATTATCGAGAAGTAAAGCTTTCACCATATCTTTAAGTTCGGCAACATCGGGAGAAATACCGGGGGTAGAAGAGCTCGAACTCACTTTGGCAACAACCGGTTTGTTATGTGAATTATGAACTTTGGATTTTCTCTCAATGATTCTTAGGCAATCACGGGGCATTTTAACCAAAAAGTTACCACCCGCGGCGGAATTCAACAAATCTTGATCATTAGAATTCAAACCATTATAGAAAGTATCGAGTAATTATAACAACCGTCAATTTTCGGAACATATTAAATTAATAAATCATATTTATTATTACATGTTGTCGTTTATAAAAATTATTTTTAAATTATTTGATTCGAAAACGAAAAAGGAAATAATTTAATTCATAGAATTTATCAAAAACGAACCACTAAATCACGTTTTCATTATTCGGACTCTAAAGCAATTTGATGTAAAACGACATTCCTGACAACTTTTTAGTTTTGACCGAGATCCGAAAACAGTCAGAAGGTGACTGAAACGTCCTCGCAAAAATTTTGAGCACAACGCGTGCCGACCCAAAATAATTAAATTTATATTTAATTATCATAATTTATTAAATAAAAATATTTAATAAATTAATTATATTATTATTCGAAAACGTTTGTTGATAACGCGAATATATGGGTTAGAAATTTATTTTTATTTTTTATTTCGGACGAGACGTAACCGGTTCACTAAATAAATAACGAACATTTTTATAAATGTTATAAAAATAATTATGAAATATTATCAAGTAAATACTCGTTTTTATCGGAAAAATTATTTGAAAAACAATGGCGCAAGTTTCGTGTGTCGAATCATTAGTTAAGTCGCCCAAACGAGTCTCGAACCGCTTTTTATCAAAAGTATAATAAAAAGTTACACTTTTAACCCTCAACTATTATACACTTTCTAATTCATTTTAAAAGTTTTATATATAAATAAAATTTATAACTTTTTATTTCATTTATACAAAATAAAACACACACCACTACTATAACACTCTCTCCCTCCTCCATCTTCTCCAAATATCCGGCCACCCTTCCCGCCGGCCAGCCGCCGCCGGCCACCATGCCGCCGCTGCCGGAAAAGTTTTCCGGCGGGCATTCCGGCCAAGACGAAAAGTGTTTCTTTTTAACCGATCTATTCGATCCCCCATATCACTCGCCCTCACTCGCCACGCGCCTCCACCCTCCGGCGAACACCACAACCAGCCGCCACCTTCATCATACCACCACCTCCATCTTCGTCGCATCTCATCACCACCATCCCCACTATGTCATAGCCGCTGCCATCATCACCTCCACACCACAGCCGCCCCAACATCACCATCGTCATCATCTCCCCACACCGCCCTCTCTCTCTCTCTCTCGGCTGCTGTACCACCACAGCCTCACCACCACCCCCGCACACCCCACCAGCAGGGTGTGTCGGGTTTGTCTAGCACCAAATGGGTGCGTTGGGTTGTCGGGTCAGCCTACAAATAGGGTGCGTTTGGCTGTGAAAAATCACAACTAGGGTACGTGTGGTTTGTGTTATAAAAACAGCCGAAGAGGGGTGTGTTTGGTTCTGGGCAGCCATAAGGGGGCGTTTGTTTTGCTGTTTAACTACTATTAAGGGGTGTTTGTTTCTGGATTTTACAACAATAGGGTGCGTTTGGTTAACATGGCACACGCATGGGTCTGTTTGGTTTTGATTATAAAAACTAGAGGGCTGCGTTTGGTTGGTAATAACACCGCAAGGGTGTTCGTTTCGGTTGTCCGCCACCAACAGGGGGAGCGTTTGGCTGTTGGACAGCCATGGTGCGTTTGGGTTGTCGCAACACCAAGGAGGGGTGTGTTTGGCTGTGTAAAACAGCCATAATGGGGCGCGTTTGGTTTGTGATTACACCCCAAGGGGTGTGTTTGGTTTTGGCAGATTAAACTTGGACCAAGCGGTGAGTTTGACTGTGATGCCCAGAGGGTGTGTGTTTTGTTTCCGGGTTTAACAACGAGTAGGGTGTGTTGGTTGGTTGTTTAACAGTTTCGGGTGTGATTGGTTCTATTTGGTTTTGTTTCTTTTTGTTACTTGTTTGATTTAGTTTAGATATATGTATTGAAACACGCGCGCACTTTGCAACACAAATTGATTGAGAGGGAAAAAAATGAGCGGGGGGGGGGGGGGGGGGGAGTTTTGTGAAATTGGGAAACGTTGTTATTAAACGGCAAGTCTGCCAAATATTTCTAAAAAAAAATTCTTATACTTAGTAAACTTTCATTTAAAGTTTATATTATTTTAGAAACTTGATTACATGACAAGGTTATATAACTATAAGATTATTTATTTGTAATAATACAATAAATCAGAAAATAAACGAAAAATATACTTTTATAAACAAGATAACTAGTTTAGTTAAAACGCGTAACGAAATACTAAATTATAAAATATTCTTTTATAATTCCCGACTATAACTTTTGTACAAACTTTAAAAACGTCATTTAGCAAATTCATAACTTTAAAACGTGTGTTTACTTTTATGTATGAACTTTTTATTAATTTAATTAGTAACTTTTGAAAATGTGTCAAATTATGTTGTTACCATTATTTTCTCGCGCTTCTTATATACTACTTGTAAAGTATTATATGTTGCGACTTATTCTTTTGTTTGTTTGTCTTTATTATATAATTCACCATATGAATTATATAATTGTTTCTTTTTCATATGTAATATATACGGAATATATTACATACTTTGTGTATTCTTTTCGGTGTATTTTATTTAACCACCCACCAAACTCATCCAACTTGAAACCTCAATCCTTTATCAACGTGTCGCGTTGACGTAACCAATTATCGGGGAACCCAAATTCATTATCCTAAGTAGTAGGATATAGCCGTTAAATTAAGCTGCATCTTCTTGGTCGAGCTGTTTCATTCTCCGTTGTGCTGTGATTATTATTTGCATTTCTGCTAGTTTCTCTGCAACATCAAGGTGAGTTCATAGCCCCACCTTTTCTCTTTTAATGGTTTTCATAAACTGTTTTCGGGGTGAGAATACATGCTCATTTTACCAAATTGATTTCTACTACTTAAGCGTTAAATGATTATTTTTACTAAAGCTTTTACTTGCTTACTATCTGAATTTTTAATACATGGTTGATTACTTATGAACTTACTAAGTTTGATTTGCTATGCATGTTTTTTTTTACCTTTGGACACAAGTGTTGTTTCAAACTGTATGCTATGCCTGATATTAATGCCTGATATTATTGCCTAAGTACCTTCTCTGCCACTTAAGTCCCCTGTTTATCATGAACCGTCAGTTTCTAGTGTAGTGAGCGCGAGTGTTGTGGATAGATCTATCGGGACTGACAATCCCCACCTTTCTTTGAGGTCACAAGCTGACTCATGGTGCATTGAACATTTGAGGTATTACTTTCTAGGATGTTTGGCAGAACATCCTACTTTTGTGGGGCATTCCAATCTATTGATTGAAGTACGTTAAGGTTTCGGTGTCATGAGCTTAGTGCAATAATATATACTTAGACTTGGTGAATTTGTTTCTCTTGTCTACATTACTTGTTTTGGACTTCGGAATACGTACTAGCTCACATTACTTAAGTCTTGTGGTCCACTTTTAAATACTACTTGATTTACTGAACCACTACTTGGATTTCAGAAATAATACTTTGAAATGTTGTACGCCACTTTTCTTACTGGAATATTACCTGATTTATTTCAATACTTCTTTTACTTAAACTTATGAATTCACCAACATTATTGTTGACGTTTTTGCATGTATTTTCTCAAGTTATTATATTGCTAGCTGAGCATTGGGAGTATTCGAGTCGCGTGGATATCAACAGAACTCAAGGACTTGGTTTTCTTCACATTCGATAATCATTTATCTTTAAAATATACATTGAATCCTGTTTGAACTCTTTTAACTTGGTGAAAAGGAAATTGTTGGGACCTAAATTTACTCTGATTTATTTAAATCGAATGTGACATTTTATCAAACGTCCCTTTAGAGGTCGTTTACTGTAACTTGTACTTTATACTATGAAGTGGCACCCATAGTACGATTATCGGCCATCGTAACTACGGGAGGAGCTTGATTTTAAATTGGTTCCACAAGATTGAATGGTTCAACAAAAGTCGGTGGGACTTGTTGTTGTTGACGGTTAGAATTACGAGATTGAGAACGAGTGCACATGCACTAAAATGTAAAAAGAAAATTTATACTAATTTTTTTTTATATTTTTTTTTTGGTTTTTCAACAATGTATTCACAATATATTTTAATAACGGACAATGAGATAAGACACTTAAACCTAATAATCAACTCGCTTCTCGGTAGCTCTTCAAAAATAAAAACGCACAAAGGAGCGGATGAGTAGGAAAGCGCGAAGCTATTAAAAACCTTTCTCCTTTAGGGTCGTAGTTCCTAGGAACAACCCGCCTTATACCCCTCTTATAGTTTGTTTAATCTTTCAAAGGTGATACGTACCTCACGAAAGACACAAAAGGTAAGTTTTTGATATTTTGTTCGGGAACTTATTAATGATAATACTTCAATTGAAAGTATTATATTGATGGTGAATTTTATTTCTTTTTTATGGATAATTTTTTGATTTTTTTGATTTTATTTTCTTCTTCTTTTTTATAATGATATAACTAAATAAAGAAATGAAAAATGTTTTTGTATTTTTTTGTTATAAGAAAATAAGCAAAATAACTTCACACGGAAGGATCTTCAAACACAAATTGTCAAACGGCTCAACAATCGTAAACAATCCTCCCCGGCAGCGGCGTCAAAAACTGATTAAGATTGATTATACCTTTTAAAACATATATATACATATATAAATAATACTTATAAATATATAATATAAGGGATAATAATAAAAAATCTCTTAATTGTAGTAAACCGGAAGTATGATCCCGGGTCGTTATCCCCAACGAGGAATGCAATTGAAAGCCGAGAGTCATTTTGATAATCGATGCTTGAATGGAACAAGATTATGATTGGATTTCTAAAGCTAAGGGAAAATTAATGCAAACACTTAAAAATAATTAAGGGAAAACAAATTTTAACTAAAAACGTTAACGGGAATTCAATAAAACGCGACAAATAAGCAAGCATACTAAAATTAAACCCTAAATGATTTTTTAAACTTTTTCTAATCCTATTTGACTATTTGAAAAGAAAACGCTAAGGAAATTCTAAAACGAGAGTGATTAAAGCTTAAAAACGAAGAAAACGAGAACGGGGATCAAATCCCGTTCTTTAAAAAATGAAATTACAAAATATTAACCCTACGAAAGTAAATTTAAATCCTAAGCCTAAAATATGATAAGAGAAAATTTTATAAAAAAAAATAATTTTATTTTTCTGATTATTTTTCTAGTTTTTATGAATTTTTAAAGTTTTAATAAAGAAAAATGATTTAAAAATATAAAATTAATCCTAAAAATTCTAAGAAAATTACTAAAAGTGTAAAACAATATGCTTGATTTTATAAAAATGCTAACTAGAAAGAAGTTGAAACAAAAAGCTCTAAAAAGCTAGGGAATAAGCTACGGCTTATTATAGAAAATAGAGAATAAAAATGTATTTAAAAGAAATAGGTTGGGCTATCATAACAGATAGCCCTGGTCTGGTGCGATGGTTTGAGTGTGTGTGATATGGGACGAGTATGTGCTTGGCAAGGGTCACAGGTTTGAATATGTGGCCTCTTTTTTTATTATTATTTTTTTATTTTCAAAACTTTTTAAAAACAAACTTGTAAAACAACTTAAAATGAAAAACTTTTGTAAAAACAACTTTTTTGAAACTTAGGAAATAAGCTAGAAATGGCTAAAAGTGACAGAAAAACACTTGACTTATTTTTTACTTTTTCAAAACTCAAGCAACCTAACAAACTAAAATCAGCTAAGACTAGAAATTAATAAGCTACTTAAATCTAACCTAATGAGTAATTCTGGACTAAATTAAGCAAAATAAAAGAGCCATAAGCTGAAATTATCAAATAAGCACTAAGCACTTTACTAGGAACCAAACAAACAGATAGCTAACTTTGGGTTTTTTTAAGATAAGCAAAAGGATCCTTATGGATTTCTAGCTTATTCTATCTTAAAGTCTACCTTACAAAGTTCATAACACAGCTTTTGAAACACAATTTGAAAATCAAATGAACAAGTAAAAAAGCTTAATGAAAAATGCTTAAAGACTCAGTGTATGCTGAGTATATTTTTGGTTTTTTTTTCAAAAGACAAATTGCAAATTTCAAAGCTAAAAACAGATAGACAAATGAACTTAATAAAACAAAATAATCTGAAACAGATTGAATATGACCTAAAATCTACTAGTGCTCTTAAAATCAAGACCTAAGAACTATTATTACCCTATGAATTTTAAGCTAGGAAAAGGCTATTTGTCTGTTTTTGTGGCTGATGCAGTTGACACAAAATGACCATATCTCCAATTGATCAAATGCAGGCTTAAGGAGTTGTAATCTACAACTTTAAAACTCTAAAACTAAAGCAAGGAGAGCAATGATAACAGCTTAAACAGACAAGAGCTTAAAATTGCTAAGCTAAATGAACTAAGCCTAACAGATCTTATCTACTATTAACTAACTTTGATTAAATCAGAATTAAACTAACCAAGCAATTAAATCCTACTCTTATAAACCTAAATATTAGATTTAAAAAGAAATTTAAGGACAAAAGGGCCTCAAGCAGTACTAACTCAAGTTAGTACTGCTTGACCCAAACACCCCCTTATTTTCTTTAAATCCATTTTCAGCTTATGAAGATTAGATTTAAGGCTCAAAGTTCAACTACCAGATAACAAATAGCTTTTAACTAACCTAATGAACAGATTAAGCAAACAAATAAGCCAAAACTAAAAGCTATAATACTATGCTACTCTTTTTTAGTATTTTTGACAGTTTTTATAAAATAACTAGCAAACTAAGATCTAAGCTAATAAGTAACTTTGTCAGACATTAAACAAACATAATAAGCAAGATTAAGCAGATTTTAACTATGAAAAGCTAGCAATAAGCACAATTAAGCTAAAAGTAAACAGATAAGCTAGAAAATTAAAGATAGCAAAGAACTTAAAAATGTAAAGGAAAGTGTACCTCTACCTCAGCTAAACAGATGTAATTACTCACAATAGAGCTTAAATAGTTTAAGCTTATAGCTTAAGCTTATTTCCAAATCCTATACTATTCCTAACTCATGACCTTCAGGAACTATTACCTACTTGAATTCTATGAGCAGCCATCCAATTCCGTTAGAATTCAAGTATATGAAGAGCTTTTAGTAGCTTAAGAGTAGTATGAGCTTATGAAACAGTTTATAAGAGCTTTTGAAATATAAGAGCACAAATAGTGAATGATTTTTGGCAAAATAACAAATAAGATTTCATTTGATTACAAAGCTGAGTACAATGATGGAAAATGAAAGTTTATCATAGACTGAAAACAGAATTGAAATACATTAAAATGAAAATTTCATAAGTAAATAAAAACTACACAAAAAGTACATAAAAACTCCAACTAACTAGATAGATAATGTGAGTGAGCAAGGCTTGTATTTATAGGAGGAGATGGATGCTTCTAGGTCCTGAAGTTGGTTAAACGCTCCTCTTGATCATGACCGTCCATTCTTTCCAATCATTGGATACCCTCTTGTAACCGTTAGATCAAAATGAGATCACACGGATTGCCAAGCTGGCAATCCCACATCTTTGGAGTAGTTGTGCTTCTTTTACACTAAGTTTAGTGTAAATTTTCCCATTTTGATGTGTTTGTTTGCAATCCCGAGTGTCATTCTTTGTCAGTCTTGACCAATAAGAGCTCTTAAGTGACGTTTTTGATGCTGAGCTGGGGCTTGGTGTTTAGAATCATTTAGGCCACGTTGGATTGAATGGAAGTGGGATTTTAACCCATTTGATTCGAGCAGGGTAAAGTTGGGACGAAGGTGAATAGTAAATTCACTTCGCGCCCTTTTTTCTTTTATATGATTTGTTTGACCCTGTCTTTGAAAACGTTGACTTGGGCTTTGTATAAAGGGCTTGGGCCGGTGATGTTATTTGGGCTCGGGATAGGTTAAAAGTATTTATAGTTAAAGAATTAACGACCGTTAGTTCTTTATTAACAAAGGACTAATAGTGTTATGAATTTAAGGGTTTTAGGTGAAAATGTTTTAACATTAAGGGCTCATTTGGGATTTTAAGGGTTTTGTCTTTTTGTGGGTTGACCAATGGTTGACCAAGGTTGACTTGTTGACCTTTGCTAAAAACTTTCAGCTCTTGTGTACTTTATCCGTCTCATGTTCGTGTTTGTCCAGTTTTGGCCGTTTTCTTATGATATTTGTAATATCCGTACCTACACATCACAAATGACAAAACAAGCAATATACAAGCACAAATTGCACCATTTGTTCATTTTAGGGCCATTTTTGGTATAAAAAAGGATATGTGATTTCTTACATATCAGTGGCCTTTGTAGCCTGAATTTTCTCACCTCTTTTGAAGTGATCAAAGTCATTGTGGTTAGTGGTGGAGTGTACAGTGCTTCCACATGTATTTCACTTTACACCAATTAAAGACTCACTAGACTAAGAGGACTCAGCTAGTACTCCTCCTCTAATATGAATGACATAATTGTTTCATGAGGTAAAGTGATCATAACTTCTACAGATTCCACACTCAGGGTAGTTTCTACAATCACCAGGTCTGTGATCATTGAAACCACAATGTATGCATGGTGGGAAAGGCTTTGCCTTTGCTTTTAGGATCTGCTTAGAAGGAGATGCATACTGATAGGGCTGAGCCTTATAGTTCTTACTCCTTTTTAGAGAATCAGTATACATCTCATGATCTGAGGTCCTATGATCCTCCCTTTTGCATATCATACAGTAGAGAAACCTATAGCAATCATCAGTTAAGTGATTGGTATAGTGACAGAGTTCACACTTGAGTTGTGGTTTTTGAATAGGCTTGGGCCTGAGTGACTTTGATGAGCCAACATTCTGAACTTTGGGTTTAGAATCTTGACTCATTTTTGATGAGTCAACTGACTTAGATGACTCAGTCTGTTGAATTTGTGAGTTTGATTCTTGAGTCATTTGGGTAGAATTGACATTTTCATCAATTAACATCTGAACAAGTTTGGTTAATTCATTTATCTTTGATTCTTGTTTAGTGTTCACGACTTCAGTAGGAAATGAAGGTGTGGTTGGCTCAGTTTCACTAACAGTGACAGTTCCTGAAATACTCTTGTTTAAAGAGTCTTGTGTTTCAGACTTTGTATGTTTCATGATGCCTAGGTCTGGTCTCTCTCTTGGAGAATGGGGTTGAAAGGTCAAGGGCATTACCTCTAAGCTTGGAGAAGCTCCCTGAAGATTTTTCAGGGGAGGTAGAGGAGTAATGGATTTATCTTCAGAATCTTTAGATGATTCAGGGGTATTTTCAGTGGGTTTAAGAGACTCATTAACAGCTTGACTTTCAGGGACTAGAATTCTTCCTGTATTAAAGTTTGGAAGTTTGTTGTCAGGGTTGAGTCTCTCAACCTAGTCTTTGGTTTTTGGGACCATTTCTTAGCCATACCCCATGAAAGCAGGAATGAAAAGATTTTCATTTTCATTCATTTTAGATGATGATTCAGTGAATAATTCACCACCAAGAACATTCTTTTTTTGATGAGGAATTTGCTCACTGATACATTGACTAACCTTTTTTGAGCTAGTTAGCCATTTTCAGTATAAATCCACGATTAATGTCTATTGAAAGGTGTTTAAGCATTGTTAGAAACACGAAAAGTATCGGTCACTTCCAATAATAGTTAGTCAAAGCCCGTAGTTAGTATAATGTATGATTAATAATCTAATAGGGCCAAAAGGCCCATGGAAAGCCGGCCATAGGTACTATATAAACACCTCTCCATGCCTTGGAGAGGTGGTTGGTTGGTTGTATTTTTCACACACTAAATGCATTTCCTTTTCTTTACTTTCTTTTAATAGAAATACATCCTTCCTTCCACTTTCTCTCTCTAGTTCTTGTTGTTAAAGATTACTCATATTCTTTAATTGGTATCAAGAGCCATGGAGTGATTTTCTTAGTTTTTGTGTTTGAATTTTGGTTCGTTTTGTTTGTTTTCAAACCGTACGTCATTTTTCTTCGTTTTCTTTTGTATTCGAAGCTTATTTGTACACTAAAAGGTCATTTACCTAGGTAAATTTGATCTAGTATCTTTGGATATAGGTGTATTTGTTTTAGATCAAAGAAAAACTCATTTTCTTACAAGTTTTGTGTTCGAAAACCTCATAAAGTACAAATCTTGATTTTGAAATTTTTAGCTTAAAAACTATAAAGTTTTTATTTTTTAGGTACCTATAGGTTTAGTCATACTAGTTGTACAAGAAAATTTGGGAAAAAACAATCAAAAAGGTGTTTTTTGTGTTTTAAAGAATTTGAGTTTCGTCATAGTTGTCACCAAATTAGCAGGATCCGAATTTGCAATTTGCGTTTTAACTGAATTCGCAATTTGCGTTTTAACCGAATTCGCAAATTTGCGTTTTAAACCGAATTCGCAATCTGTGTTTCAACCGAATTGGCAAATTTCCTTCTTCGACCTAATTTGCATTTTTATGTCACCGAATTAGCAACTTTTCAGAAGCAACCAAATTTGCAACCGAGTTTGCAATTTTTTTCATTACCAACCGAATTCGCAGTTTATCAGTGGCAAAAGAATTCGCAATCTTCCTTTGATAACCGAATTCTCTGTTCTTATTTGGTCACCGAATTCGCAACTAAAATTCAAAACTCTAATTACTTAATCAAAATTATACGGTTTATTTCTTTGACTTGTAAAATCCCGTGAAACACTCACTTGTTTTTCCCGGTTTTGTCAAAAATTGTAAAATCCCGTGTAATTTCAAGATTTACAAAATTCACATGGAACTCACAATTCAACACTCAAATTTGCTAAAGTAAAATATTATGGTTTAACTCTTTGATTTGTAAAATCCCCGTGAACATGTAATTGTCTTTCCCGGTTTTGATCATGGTTGTAAAATGTGTACGTTTGCTGTGTAGTTTTCAAGATTTAAAACACACAAAAAAAGCGACAAACTCACTAAACAACACAATTACTTTCAATCACCGTTCGATCCACAAGTAATCTAACAACATCAAATCAACATGGGTTCAGTTATTCCACATGGACAAAAGAATACTCTTGCTGAGTATATGATACTCTTCGGTGCTGACAATCGTCCACCTATGTTGGACAAGGACTTGTATGATTCTTGGAAAAGTCGAATGAAACTCTACATGCAAAATAGAGAGCACGGAATAATGATACTTGAATCAGTTGAAAATGGTCTACTCATTTGGCCTACTATTGAAGAGAATGGAGTGACCAGAACTAGAAAATATGTTGAATTATCTGCTGCTGAGAAAATTCAAGATGATTGTGATATGAAAGCTAGCAATATCATTCTTCAAGGTCTACCAACTGATATCTATTCACTTGTAAATCATCACAGAGTTGCTCAAGATTTATGGGAAAGAGTTTAATTACTGATGCAAGGTACCTCTTTGACTAAGCAGGAGAGAGAGTGTAAGTTATATGATACATTTGATAAGTTTACTCACATAAAGGGGGAAACACTTCACAAGTTAAGATTCACTCAGCTGATTAATGATATGAACATCTACAACATAAAAATCGAGCAATTTCAAGTTAATACAAAGTTCTTAAACAGTCTTCCACCAGAATGGAGCAAATTTGTGACTGATTTCAAGCTCGTGAAGGATTTGCATACTACCAACTTTGATCAGCTTCATGCATATCATAAATAACACAAACTCTATGCAAATGAAGTCCGTCTTCTGCGAGAACGCAATCAAGATCCACTTGCATTTGTAGCAAATCAGCAGATGACACCACCTCACTTCAACACTTATCAGTCTTCATACAACAATCCTCTGATTCAACAACAGTTTCCACCATCTCGGTATGCATCAATTCACCCCACTCAACATTACTCATCAGCTTATTCATCACAACCTTAATTCAATCATTCATCAGTTCAACCATCATATCCATATCAGTCTCAAATGAATCATCAAACCTCATCTGTTACACAAATTGCTTATCAATCACCTTAAGTTTCTATACAACCAATGACTGAGTCACCTCTTGTGGACTTAGGTTTTGTTGTTCCTGTATTCTCTTTAGGAGATGATCCATTTGCTTGTCTCAACAAAGCAATGACTTTTCTAACAGTTGTAGCTTCCTCAAGGTTCCCCTTAACCAATAATCAACTTAGAAATTCTTTGAATCCAAGAAACCATGCCACTATTTAAGATGGCAGGGTCACCGTGCAACATGTTCAGGGGAGACAAGGTCAAAGTTATTCTGGTACTAAGTATTTGAGTAATGCTACTAGCTCTGGGGGAAACAATGCAAGTAGACAGACAAGGGTTGTTAAATGCTACAACTGTCAAGGTGAGAGACATAAGGCTAGGCAATGCACCCAGCCTAAGCGACTAAGGAATGCAACATGGTATAAGGAAAAAAGCAATGTTAGCTGAAGCTCAGGAAGCTGGACAAATTTTGGATGAAGAGCAACTCGCATTTCTTGGAGATCCAATGGTTCCAGACGGTCAAGCTGTTCAGACAATCATTCCAAACAACGTTGCTTTTTAGACTAAGGATCTTGATACTTATGATTCTGACTGTGATGATATCTCAAATGCATAAGCGGTTCTAATAGCTAACATTTCCAACTAAGGTTCTGACATTATCTCAGAGGTATCCCATTCTGAAACCAATCTTAATGATATAGAAAATCAAAGTGTGCTTGAAATGTAGGATTTTAAACAATTACCAGCTGAGGATTTTCCAAATAATGAGATACATAGTAATAGCAATATCATTCCATACTCTCAATATTTTCAAGAAACACAACAGGCAAATGTTCAAGATACTAATTTGCAGGCACAACAAGATTCAATGATATTATCTGTGATAGAACAAATGTCGGAACAAATGATTAATCATGTAAATAATTGGGAAAAGGCTATTAAGGAACAGAATAATGAATCAGTAACCACTGAGCTAGAGAGATATAAAGAACAAGTAAAAACTTTTGAACAACGTCTTAACATTGATTTAAGTAGTCGTGAAAAAATGATTGATTCTCAAATGGATGATATGATTAAGGAGAAGACTGAACTGAAAGAACAAGTTGACTCACTTAAGCAAAATCTTTCTAAACAAATCAAAGAAAAGAATGTTTATTGCAAACATTCACTATTTTCAAAAGTAAATCCAAAGAAAAAGAAGATAAATATATGGAAAACGAAATTGATTTAGAAAAAAAGATAAAAGAACTTGATAATATTCTTTTTAAAGTGGGTCAATCGGCTCAAACAATGCACATGTTAACTAAGCCACAGGCCTTCTATGATAATATACATAAATAAGCTCTAGGTTATCAAAATCCGTTTTACCTTAAGAAAGCTCAGCGGATTAAACCAACCTTGTATGATGGTATTGTTATGTCTGATAAATATGTTGCTATGCATGTGATTAAAGATGAGGAAACATTGATTTTGGAAGAAAGGAGTCGATCAAAAATGTCTAAAAAAGCAAAGGATCCAGAAGTTATTGATAAAAAAATTTCTCATAAACCTATTGATTATGAAAAATTAAATAGACTAACTGACGATTTTGGGAAACGTTTTACTCCACAACAAGAAATAGATGTTGAACAAGCTTTCTGGTTTCATATACTCAATCCTTCCATTGAATCTTCTTATCTACCACCTGTCAAAGTGGAAGTTCCCAGTGAACTACCTAAGGTGAGTTTGGTGAATGCAAGCCTTAAAAAGCTTAAATTCCACCTCGCCCAGTTTGACTCTGTGGTGAAGAAGAGGATAACATCTGATGCTCGTACTGAAGGTGAATAGGGGTTTGAACATACAAAAGCTGTTTTTAACAATGAAATTATTCCATTTCTAAAATCTTTAACAGACATCTTCAATGTGTTTGGTAGAGATCTTCTAAATGAAATAATGGAAGTACAGACAGTTTTTAACCAAATGGACGCTGTTGTTCAACAGTTTTCAGTTGACAAACAATGTTTGGAAATCGCTAAGAAATAATTATTTTTGGAAAATGATCGACTCTTACAACAAATCATGTCTCAATATGTTCTTTTAACTGTGATGAATTCTATGTCGTTGATTGGTGAAATTGTGAATATGAATGAAAATAGAAAAGAATCTTGTAATCTTGAGGTCGAGCTTTTGAAATCACAAAATGCGTTTAATGATCTTTTGAAAAGTCACACACAACTTGAAAAACATTTATTTCTCTTGAATGCTCAATACAACTTAATCTAGAAATTTTTTAAAAATGTGAATCTTGTGATAATCAAAATGCTCTTGAAATTCAGAAAGTTTTTAAATTAATGATTTGAAAGCTCATCTTCAGGACAAAGACAGTACCATTTGTAAGTTAAAGGATATTATAAAATCAATGAGAGGAAAGTCCAAGGAAGAGAATGTCAAGTATGATTATGGTGAAATAAAGACCAAAAATGTGAACTGGATAATAGTGTGGCAAAAATTACTTAGGAAAACGACCGTTTTGTAATGAATTTGTTAGGGAATAGAGGACGTTGAGTTGAGATGACAAAATAGAAAATAGATGAAGGACTAATAGTGTAATAGATTAGCTTCATAGTAGCTAGGGTTGGCATGTAACCCTAGTTCCCTCTAGTATATAAAGAGGGTTAGGCACCAGGTTTTTCATTGATTTCCAGTAAAAATGTAAACCAAAGGTGAGTGAGTTAGCTAGGCGTCAAGCCTATAAGGTGCCTAGGCTTTTAGTAGTTCTTATTGTAGCTTCATTTATAAGCATTAATAGTAATCTTTTATTAGCAAAAACCTTGTTCTTGATTGTGATCTGTTTAGTTCTTATTTCGCATTTGATCATGATCATGATATCCTAGTTGAGTCCAGATCTTGGATTTTACATTGGTATCAGAGCCTCGTGGCTCTCGATCTAGGATCTACAAGGTGTCCTATATAATTTATTTTTCGTTATTATTATTAAAAAGGCAGAGGGTTTCTCCCGAACCCAAATCGTTAATAGTGCAGGATTCGTTCAAACAGAGACAAACAGGCAGGTGCGTATATTGTTTTCTATTTGTGCCAAGTGGACAATGATTGGCTGTTCGAGTATTTAAGGATCAAGAATGGTGTACGCATTAATTTTGAAACGACAACGGTATTTTTTAATTAAAAGATGTTTGACCGAGTGAAGGTATGGAGCAGCTTTTATCACACGTTTGACCGTGTGGATTTGGGAAACAACAGAGTAATTGTTGGACACATGCGTGATTGCATGTGAGAATTAATTCTATACTGCCAAAGAGATTTTTATATTATTGCAAACAGTCAAAAGGGTATTGTCAGGTGAAGCGTTATGATTCGCTGGCTGAGTAACACGGCACTGTTTCAAATATTCAATGATTTTTATAATGGTCAACAAATGTGGGCGTGAATCATGGTATGTTATCTTTATAAACTCAGAGTTTAAATATTCAATGATATATCCAAGTGGTCAAAATTGTTTGCGTTATTGTGCCTACTCACTTCAACGAATAATTTCTATCTTTTCGGAAAGTGGGTTGAAATATACGAGATATATGGTATGACAGTTACATCATTCTCGTGAGCGTAGCCATTGTTTTCTAATGCTTACTGTTAATTCACGTTAATTTTGGTTAGTCTTTTCTAGTTGGGTGTTCCATATTCGTGCTGCTTGTTTTACGGTTACTATTGGTTGTTCGTCATTAGTCATTGTTGTAGATGGTTCCTACTGGTCACGAACGATTACTACTGGTACTGGTCTTGATTCTACTGGTCTTTATAATGCCTCCTCCTTTGATCATGGTTATGTTGGCCGTATATGTTCCTCATGTCAGCAGACTTTGGTTTCTCTTGGTTCTGTCTATGATTCCTTCGGTCGCTTGTTGTATTTTTTAGTTCTTGCTGGTTGTTTTTTGGTCTCAGTTTTGCGACGGTTTTGTGACAGTAGTAGCGTCACTAAAAGGAATGGGGGAGGGAGTACATGTGTTTGTGACAGTCCAGCAACGGTACAGGGACAGAACAGCAACGATTTTGTGACAGATGGGGTGTCACTAAATGCCATGGGAGGAAGGAAAACAGCAGTTGCGACGGTTCTGTGACAGAAATTTGTGTCACTGTTTGCAGGTGTAGTGACAGCATTTTTGGTCACTCATGTTGATTGTTTATTCGGATTGCCTTGTTCGTTGTTGCTGCTAGTATTGTCCGATATGGGACGATTGACGCCTTTGGATCTCGGATAGATGATGCTTATGGTTCTTTGTGGGATTATTTGATTCGAGAAGCTTTAATTATTATTTATTTGATCTTGTAGTTGATCTTTACAGGTTTTGTGTTCTTATCATATCTTAAAGGATGGCAGGACCTTTAAGATAACTTGCTTGGTTTGTATGGTGACGAAGACTTGGTGAATCTAGTGAAGGGGTACGATCTATTGTATAGTGCTTAATGCGTACATTTGCTAGGATTTTGTCCAGAGACTACTCATTTTCAGCAGGATGAGTTCGACGTCACGTGGTTAGTGCAAGACATAAGACACAAGTTTGGTGATTCACTTCTTCATCAATCATTTATATTGATTTTCTTCATCAGGATGCCACTCCATGGTGTCATACTGGATTCGAGATTGATATGCACTTCTTAAGGGAGATGATACGCAGATAACCTTCCGTGAGGTGATAAGCCAAAACAGGGGAGAGTGCATGGATCGAGTGAAAGTGTATTCTTCATCCATCTTAGCTTCAGGGAGTTCTGTGAGTGTTTGGCTTTTTGTCATATCAACTAGGGAAGATTGTTGGGAATTAGAGACGTTGAGTTGAGATGACAAAATAGAAAATAGAGTTTAATGATCTTTTGAAAAGTCACTCACAACTTGAAAAACATTGTATTTCTCTTGAATGCTCAATACAACTTAATCAAGAAATTTTTCAAAAAGATGAATCTTGTAGTTATCAAAATGCTTTTGAAATTCCAGAATTTTTTGAAAATAATGATTTGAAAGCTCAGCTTCAAGACAAAGACACTACCATTTGTATGTTAAAGGATATTATAAAATCAATGAGAGAAAAGTCCAAGGAAGAGAATGTCAATTATGATTATTGTGAAATAGAGACCAAAAATGTGGAACTAGAGAATAGTGTGGCAAAATTGCTTTCAAAAAATGAGCGTCTTTGTAATGAAATTAATCATGTTAAACATGTTTTTAAAGAGCAGTTTGACTCAATTAAATAGACATGTGTTCATTCTAAAGAACAGAGTGACTCTTTAAATGATAAACTGAACATAAAATCTGCCAATAATGAGGATTTAAAAGCTCAAATTCAAGATAAGGTTTTTGTGATCACATCATTAAAAAACGATCTACAAAAATTAAAAGGAAAAGAAATTGTTTATACTGCTGCACAAATACCATATGCCACTACTATTGTTCCAGGAATGTTAAAGCTAGATTTAGAACCTTTGGCTCCTAGGTTATTGCAAAATAGGAAAGCTCACATTGAATACCTTAAGTACACTCAGGAACAAGCTGATATTCTTTAAGGAATAGTCGAACAAGCTAAAGCTGACCAACCTTTAGATAAAGAGTTAGACTTTGCCTATAAGCATGCCCAACGAATTCAGGAGTTACTTGTATATGTTCGAGATAAATGCCCTAATGCGATTAATCTTAGTGCAAAAAAGGTTGCTGTCACACCCAAAAACACTATCAAGAAAGTTAGGTTTGTTGAACCTCTCACATCCTCAAGCAACGTTAAACAGGTAGAGTCATCGAACACATCAGATTCTAACACACTTGTGTTGTCTTCTACAAGATTGAAGTGTTCTACTAGTAAATGCGGATCAAATCCTACTGGCAATAACAGGAATGGTAAGAATTTGCAAACACCAAGTAGGAACATGAAAAATAAAGTAGAAGCCTAACCTATGAAAGTTAATAAAAAGAATTGTGTTGTTAAACCAATTCATGATGTTGATGTTAAGCATTCACTGTTAAATGCGAATTTTGAACCTATTTGTGCTACTTGTAAGAAATCTTTGTTTGATGGTGTTCATGATAAGTGTTTTCTTGATTTTGTGAAAAATGTGAATAGCCGTGCTAAATCAACTAAGAAACATACAAAACAAAATATTTGGAAACCTACAGGTCATGTATTCACTGAAGTAGGATTTAAGTGGAAACCAACAGGCAGAACTTTTACTATAGTTGGTAATTTGTGCCCTTTAACTAGGTTCACTTCAGCTAACGTAGTACCTCCTAAGAAAACCACTTCCCACTCAATTGAAACACAAAAACCAAAGCTTAAAGTCTATAGCAGGAAACCCAAAAATGTTAAAGTTGTAGGTTCGGGTAAAAAAGCTAAGATTGTAGAATCTAAGAATCCTAACCACTCAGAACCCAATCATACTTGGGGATTCAATGCTATAGATATTCCATCATCTTCTTATCTTGTCAGGACAGGTTGTCCAAATTGTTCTCTGGTATCTAGACTCCGGATGTTTAAAACACATGACAAGGAATCGCTCTCAGCTCATGAACTTTGTTAATAAATTTCTAGGTATAGTTAGATTCGGAAACGACCATATTTCAAGAATTATGGGGTATGGTGACTATCAGCTAGGAAATGTTACTATATCAAAGGTATACTACGTCGAGGGGCTTGGACATAACTTGTTTTCTATTGGTCAATTTTGCGACGGGGATCTTGAAGTCGTATTTTGGAAAAGCACTTGCTTTATTCATAATTTATAAGGTGTTAATCTACTTTCGGGATCACGAGACACAAATTTGTACACAATCTCTCTTGATGACATGCTTAAAACATCTCTGATCTTTCTTCTATTTCAAACCAAATACCCAAAATTGCTGGGAGTTTACTCTGAAAGACACTATGCCAATTTTTGAAAATCATCATAGGAGAAAAAATTACATAGAGGTATATCAGGTTTTTGAAGACATACTTAAGAATTTTGACAGGGATGATCTGGTCAAATTATGGAGCTTAGTTCAAGAAAAATACAACTCATCAGGACTTGCTAAAGATAAAGAGATAGGGATGAAAATTAGGGGTTGAACATACAGATGATATTGAACAAATCAGAAAATCTTTTAGAACTTCAAGAAATATAATGCAATGATCATTTAACAGGTTTTTGTAACCTATTAGGGTTTCCTTGTGTATAACAGGAACCCTACGTCATTAGTTTAGAAAATAAAAGTTAAAATACAAGTTACACAAATATTAATAGTTATAATCTGTAACCAGCAGATTAATAGTATCAACGTTCTGTCTTAATTCATTTGTTCCATCTTAGAAGATATAGTTATTACCGCATAGCTTATATTGTGCATAGTCATTGTGTCTCTATAGTTTAGTTTGATCTAACCAGATTGCTACCACCCTTAACAGGCTAGAAAGATCTATTAAGCGGGATCTACACTAAAACTAAAATCTGCAGAGAAGAGATTTAAAAGCTCAAATTCAAGATAAGGTTTTTGTGATAACGTCATTGAAAAACAATTTACGAAAAGTAAAAGGAAAAGAAATTGTTGATAATGCTGCACAAATACCATCTTGCCAACCACTAATCTTCTAGGGAATGTTCAAGCGAGACCTTAGAACTTTACTCCTAGTTATTGTCAAAAATAGGGAAGTGGCGCCTAGAATACCTTAAGTAATACTCAGGACAAGCTGATATCTCAGGGATAGTCGAAAAAGATAAACAAAACAACCTGTAGATAAAGAGGTAGACTTTGTCTTAAGCATACCCAACCAAATTCAGGAGTTACATTATATGTATCGAGATACTGCCTAATGCAATTAATCTAGTGGCAAAAAAGGTTGTTCACACCCAAAAACAAGGTCAAGAAAGTTAGGTTTGCTGAACCTCTCACATCCTCAAGCAACATTAAACAGGTAGAGTCATCGAAAACATCAGATTCTAATACACATGTGTTGTCTTCTACAGGATTGAAGTGTTCTACTAGTAAGTGCGGATCAAAGCCTGCATGCAATAAAAAGAATGATAGGATCTCCAAACGACAAGTAAGAACATGAAGATATAAAGTAAAGCCCTACCTAGAAAGTTAAAAAAAAAGCATGTTGTTGAACCGATTCATGAATATTAATGTGAGATCATTCACTGTTAAATGCGAATTTTGACCTAGTTGTGCTAATTGTAAGAAATCTATGTTTGTGGTGTCATAGATATGTGTATCTTATTTTGTGGAAAATGTGAATAGCCATGCAAAATCTGCTAAGAAACATTAAAAACAAATATATGGAAACCTACGGTCCTGTATCACTGAATAGGACTTTAAGTGGAAACTAAAGGCAAGAACTTTTACTATAGTTGGTAATTCGTGCCCTTTAACTAGGATCACTTCAGCTAACGTAGTGCCTCCAAAGAAAACCACTTCTGACTTAGTTGAAACCAAAAACCAGAGCTTAAAGTTTATAGCAGGAAACCCAAAAATGTTAAAAATGTATTTTTCGAGTAAAAAAGCTAAGATTGTATAATCTAAGATGCTAAACCACTCGAAACCAACATACTTGGTGGATCCAAACGCACAGATATTCCAACTTCTTCTTCTCTTGTCATGACAGGTTGTCCATTTTGTTTTTTGGTATCTGGACTACAGATGTTCGAAACACATGACAAGGAACCGCTCTTAGGTCATGAACTTTATTAGTAAATTTTTAGGTATAGTTAGATTCGGAAAAGACAATATGCTAGAATTTATGGGATATGGGACTATCACTTGGAAATGTTACTATTCAAGGTAACTACTTCGAGGGCTGGACATAACTTGTTTTCGTTTTTACAATTTTTGCACGCGGATCTTAGAGTTCATTCGGAAAAACGCTTTCTTTTATTCATCATTTAGAAGGTGTTGATCTACTAATCCGATCCCGAGACACAATTTGTACACAATTTCGTCTTGATGACATGCTTAAAACATCTCTGATCTGTCTTCTATCACAAAGCGTCAAAGACTAAGAGCTGGTTTATGGTACCGTCGTTTATCACGATCTCAACTTTGTACTATTAACAAGCAAGATAAAATGGTCCTGGCACGAGCATTCAAGACTTAAATTCAGAAAGATCACTGTATTCAGCATGTGCATTAATGAAAAAAGCAAGAAATCCTCCCCTGCAACCAAAGCTGAAGACACAAACCAAGAGAAGCTATACTTTGCATATGGATTGGGTGGCCCGATGCTGTTGGCGCGTAATAACAGGGAAAATGGTAAATCTTAGTGATTGTCACGATTTACTCTTACTTGGGTTATATTTTTTAGGACAAAAGGATAAGCTCTAGGGCCACGATCAAATGCATGAAAACATTCAAGTTCGTTTGAATGCCACCGTCTGTAATGTTTGAATAGATAATGAAACCAAATTTGTCAATCAGACACTTTGTGAATTTTATGAAAATGTTGGCATCTCGCATCAAACATCTGTTGCCTGCACTCCTCAGCAGAACGGCGTTGTAGAAAGGCAAAACCGAACTCTTGTAGAAGCTGCTTGTACAATGTTAATATTTTCTAAAGCTCCGTTATTTTTATGGGCCGAAGCAATCAACACAGCCTGTTACACCCAAAACCGTTCAATAATCCGCCGCCGATACAATAAAACTCCATATGAGCTTATGCAGGATAAGAAAACAAATTTATCATTGTTTCATGTCTTTGGTACACTCTGTTATCCTACCAATGACAATGACGACCTGGGTAAAATTAGATGCAAAAGCTACATTGTATTTCCGTGGTTACGCACCCTCAAAGAACGCGTTCAGAATCTACAACCAAAAGAACTTGAAAATTATAGAAACAATTCATGTGACATATGATGAGCTGACAGCAATGGCTTCTGAAAAAATCAGTTTAGGACCCGGGCTTCATTCTATGACTCTTGCAACATCTAGTTCAGGACTCATTCCAAACACTGTTTCTCAACAACCTTGTACTCCACCAAATAGAGATGATTGGGATCACTTGTTTCAACCTATGTTCGATGACTACTTCAATCCTCCTTCAATTGCTGTTACTCCAGTTCAAGACGCTGCTGCACCAAGAGCTGTGGTTTTAGCTGATTCTCCTGTGTCAACTTCCATTGACCAGGATGCTCCATCAACACAAGAACAAGAACATTCTCCAACCATTTCTCAAGGTTTTGAAGAATCCCTAAAAACATCAATTTTTCGTGATGATCCACTCTATGAATCTCTTCATGAGGAATCAACTTCTCAAGGATCATCATCGAATATGAGACAAACCCATACTCTATTTGAACACGTTGTAGATGGACTAAGTAATCACCATCGCAAACAGAATCGCAATCCTTCTCGCTTTGTCCTACGAGAAAGCAACTCCAAACTACCCATAGTGTGTTACTTCGATGCCTTTCCTAACATCGGTAGAACCAAAAACTTCAAACAGCAAAGCCGAACCATCAAAGATCGATAAAATGCAAAAAGAATCCATGAATTTCAAAGACAAAATTTTAGGAATTTGTAGCTGTCTAGATAAAGTGCTTTTGATCAAACTAAAGTGGATTTATAAGGTCAAGACGAGTGAATTTGGTGGGGTACTAAAGAATAAGGCTAGAATAGTTACTCAAGGATTCAGGCAAGAAGAGGGAATCAATTTCGAGGAATCATTTGCACCGGTTGCTAGAATAGAGGCCATCCGTATATTCGTAGCAAATGCCGCCCACAAAAATATGACGATCTACTAAATAGATGTCAAAACGGCTTCCTTAAATGGCGAGCTCAAAGAAGAGGTCTACGTTTCTCAACTAGAAGGATTTGTTGATCAGAACAACCTATCGCATGTGTACAAGCTCGAAAAGGCCCTTTACGGTCTCAAACAAGCACCACGTGCATGGTACGACATGCTGTCAAGCTTCCTCATCTCACAACATTTCTACAAAGGTGCAGTTGATCTAACACTCATTACACGGCAAGCTAGAAACGACTTATTACTGGTAAAAATTTATGTTGACAATATAATATTTGCATCCACTAATACTGCCATGTGTAATGAGTTTGCTAATCAGATAACCACTAAGTTCAAGATGTCGATGATGGGACAAATGTCATTCTTTTTAAGATTACAAATTTCTCAAAGTCCTAGAGGCATCTTTATAAACCAATCAAAATATGCTTCTGAAATTGTTAAAAAATATGGTTTGCTAACTACTGATTCTGTCGACACACCCGTGGTTGAAAAGAATAAACTAGATGACGATCTACAGGGAAAACAAGTTGATGCTACAATTTACCATGGCATGATTAGATCCCTTATGTATCTTACATCCAGCAGACCTGACCTTATCTATGCAGTATGCTTATGTGCTCGGTATCAGGCAAAGCCTACCAAAAAGCACTTACAAGCGGTGAAACAGATCTTTCGATACCTTAAGGATACCGATATGTCACTCACATCATAAGCAGATGTCGACCACGCGGGGTTTCAGGACACTAGACGTAGTACATCAGGAAGCACTTAGTTCTTAGGTGACAAACTTGTTAGTTGGTCGTCCAAGAAGCAAAAGAGCGCTGCCATCTCGAGTACAGAGACTGAATATATTTCCTTATCTGGATGTTGTGCTCAAATCATATGGATGCGTTCACAGCTAATAGATTATGGTTTTCAGTTCAATAAGATTCCTCTGTATAGCGACAACAAAAGTGCGATTGCTTTATGCTGCAACAATGTTCAACATTCAAGAGCCAAGCACATAATGTTCAACACTCACGAGCCAAGCACATAGATATTCGCTTACGCCGTTTATAAAGGAGCGGTGGAAATGGCATTGCGAGCTAAATTTGTCCGACATGAATACAAACTAGGCTGACATCTTCACAAAACCGTTTTGGCCACAGAAAAGATTTTAACTTCTTGATATCGAAAAGCTTGGTATGAGAAGCATGTCTCCAGAAACGTTAAAACGTCTGGCAGAGGAAACGAACGAGTGATGGTGGTAACTCATATCCTGTATCATATGTACATAAGAAAACATAAAAACACAAAAATATTTTTCTTTTATATACATTTTTTCAAAAAGAAAATTAAAAATTAAAAAATCAGAAAAATATAAAAATATGTATCTCTGGCATGTCTTCTGAAAATCGATAACAGGGGGGGGAGTTAACGGGGTGCGGGCGGGGGTTAGAAAATGTCATTTAATAATGGATACGAGGCTGTAAATTAAGTTCGAGCAGAAGTTTTTCAAAAGCTTCAAAACATGCCAAAATGCTTGCGATTATTTCGTATAGCACCCCCCACCGTCATCATCTTAAAGGCAAGTATTTCAAAAAAGAAAACTTGACCTCATAACGGGAATTTATTCTCGGGCATGGTCTACTTTATGACTATGCCAAGCTTTTAGTGGGGGGGGGGGGGAAAAAAAATTTTTTTTTTTTTACGGTGCATATAACCCTGCTTCCTATACTCCATAAGGGTACGGTCAGTGCGCTATTGGTCAAAATAAGAGAAATCTTATTTTTCATGGTGTTTGGTTTTCTAAATTAAACAATACTTTATCAGAAAATGCTTTTTCAAAGACATTTGACCACTCAAACAACGACTACAAACTCATTAACCTAGAAAAACGGGTCATTGTTTGAGGGGAAATATGTCAAATATTTCTTCATAAAATCAGTTTTTTGATCATGGAAAACGTTTTTAATTAAAACAATAACGCGTTAACAATTAAAGGGGAGTTTAATTAAGTTTAGCTTATGTGAGCTTTAACTGTTATGTGATTTATGCCTTAGGGAGATATGTGCAAATATAAGTTGTATCTAGGTATAGTTAGTATAAAACATTTAGGGGCTATTTGTGCCATTTGTTAAACTTTCCTTGCCTAATAAAACTTGTATATAAAAAATGCATAGGATACTATACTTGTGGGGGGCAAATGTGTCAAAAACAAAACTTGTTTTACAACACACTCACCCCCCCCCCCCCGTCACTTTCACACACAAACACACACTTAAAAATTCCATTTTCCCTCCCAACCTCAACTCGAAACCGCCAAATTCTTGTTCATCATTTCCAGTGGATTTCAATCAAAAGGTATAACTAGAGACTTGTTCTACGCACCTCAAACAACCTATATCTCGATTGAATCATGTTATTAAGCGTTATTAATTCGAAAAACCCTAAAAACGATTTAGGGTTCTTCAAAATTAAAAGTGTGCAAAACATTAAATTAATTGACGGGTTTTGCTTGGTTGAGTGTATTATTCACTCGTATAATACAGTTTTTCATTTGGTTAACGTTTGAATGAGTTTTGCTTGATTAGTGTACTCGAAAATTTAGGTTTAGGAAAAATAGTGAAAACTATAAGTGGGTTTCGTGTTGAAAAGTGTGTATATGTATTCTAAACGCATCCTTGTTTGTTGTTTATTATTTGAATATGATAAAAGGTTTAAACGTACTCGTTTTTTTATCATTCTTGATGATTATGTGGCTAAATGTTGTTATAAATGAATATAATTGTTATTCATCTGTTTAAAATGCTATTAGTGCACGTCTCGATGCTTAAAATGCCATGTATGTGAAAAAGATGTTTAGAGGCGAGTTAACAACTGCCTATGTGAGGTGAGTTAACAATGCCTTTAGAAGGCGAGTTATCAACTCCCTTTGGAGGGTGTCAGAGGCAGTAAGACACTCCCTTCCAAGGCGAGTTATCAACCCCCTTTACGAGGCGAATTAACAACTATGTCTCACGAGGCGATTTAACAAATCCCTTTAGGAGGCGAGTTAACAACACACTATAGGTTTCGAGTTAACAACATCCTTTCAGAGGCGAGTTAACAACATGATTAAGGAGGCGAATTAACAACATGATTAAGGAGGCGAATTATCAATCCTATATAGGAGGTGAGTTAACAATCCTACTTAGGAGGCGATTTAACAATCCTCAATAGGAGGCGATTTAGAAATAGATTTTAAGGAATTTTAAGATTGAATATTTATGAGGGAAATTTTCAACTCATGTTAGGTAGCTAATTAAAATTCTTTAATTAGGTAATCTAATCAAGTTAAGTAGGCTATATAACAAGGTTCAACAAGGATATCTGAACATGTCTTAGGTTACCTTATTCTCTACAAGTTAGTTTGAATAGGATTCCCAAAAACACTAATTTAGTTGTCTTAATGCCTTTCACGTTATGCCCAATTAAGTTGCCATTCAAATGATTAGATCTTATTCAATAATGCTAAATGCCTTAATGAGCCTAATCATTATAATTATATCACAACATGCATCAAGCTTAAGTATTCAACAATCAAAGGGCCTTATATTGTTTCATATAAAATTGGTTATATATATAAACTGTATTGGTCAACTCTTAGCAGAAACATGAATACCACTCAATCTTAACAGAAATCCCTTGATGATTCTCTTGTTGCCCCTGTGGACCGTCTTGAGTTCGGGAAATGCAACATGAGACTCAAGACTGACATCAAGCCAAAAGAAGCTACATTTCAAGTGGTGCTGGATGCTCTCGCTCTCACTCTATTTTATCGTGCATTCCTGATCACTACAAATGTTCCTGCTATTTACATGCAAGAATTTTGGGCCATGGTTTCGGTTCACAGGTCATCCATCAGATTCACTATCAACAAGAAGAAAGTATCTCTCGATGTTGATATATTCAGAGACATTCTCTAGTTTCTCCCAAAAACTCCAGGACAAGTGTTTGAAGACCTCCCACTGGAACAAAACATTCTCTCTTTCATCAGAGATCTTGGGCATACTGGAGACATCACCTATCTCACTGAGTGAAAAAAAAAATGAAACAACACTTGCATCAACCATGGAGAGCATTTTCTACCATCATCAACAAGTGCTTAAGTGGTAAAGAAACTGGAATGGACAAGATTCGTTTGTCCCGTGCTCAAATTCTCTAGGGTATGTTCCCATTAAGAAAATATCGATATTTGTATCTACTCGCAGAAACTTACTGTCCAGACATGAATAAAATATGCTAAGAAGACAAAACAAGATTCAATAATCCCAGATTCACAAAGAGCATCTTCATTTACTTCATGTCAAAGGAATCGTCCATTTCACGGAAAACAAATGTTTGGCACACTGCTCAAGATGATACCCTCTTTACTTCTATGAGATGTATCTCTAGACGTAAAGATACTTAGGTATATGGTACCATTCTTCAAACGGAATTAACAAACCAAGCAATGTTGGAATCCAAAGCTTACCAGACATACTATGCTTTTGCTTCTGGAGAGAAGGCTCCAAAACTAAAGTATATTCGAAAGAAAGCTGATTCAAATACATCTCCCAAAAAGAAGCATGTTCAAGCTACTAAAGGTACCAGACTCAAGTCAAAAGCTAAGGTGCTAAACCTGACAAGAAGAAGCAACCTAAAAATAAGACAAAAGCCAAAGGTTTAGCTGTATTATCTGAGGTTGCATTAACTGAAGCTGAACAAATTAAGTTGGCTACCAAGAGAAGCAAGAAAGTCTTTCACGTATCACATGCAAGTGGCTCAGGTGATGGAGTTTGAACACTCATCAAAAGGTTCTTCGATGAGCAACAACTAAATACTATCTGTGAAAAATGAAGGAAAACTTGTACTATAAATAGGGGTTTCCCTAGACATACCTCTATACGAATGTGAAAGGTGAAAGAAGTCTTGGAATAGTGAAAGAAGAAGATGACACTAGAGTATAATTGGTGATAATGATGATGATGGTGAGAGTGATGATCGTGATGATGACAATGATGAAGAAAGAATAGAATCTGACAGAGATGAGATTCTTGATCCCAATTTGACTAATGTAGATCAGAATAAACATGTAGAATGAAATGTCGATAAACATAGTCGTACTGCCGTTGAACATGAACTAACTGATGATGAAAAGCTTGATGATGAAGAAATAGTGGATGATGAAGAAGATGATGAGGTTATAAAGGAGCTATATGACGATGTGAATGTGAATTTAGGAAATGATGATACTGAGATGACCGATGCTGATCAAGGAACTTTAAAACAACAAAATGTCTCTCAAGAATCAGGGTTTAAGCAAATAGAGGAAGATGCTCATGTGACTCTTACTCCAGTTATTGACGCACATAAGGCCGATGAACCTGTACAAAGCTCTTTTGTCTCCTCCGACTTTACAAGCAAGCTCCTAAATCTTGAGAATCCCTCTCCAGATGATAATGAGATTGCTTCATTGATGGAAACCTTAGATCGTCATGCAACTGCAATTCCTGAAATCACATCCGGCTTTACTACAACTACTCCTCCACCACCTCCGTTCTTTAATCCTCTTCTATAACAACAAACACCAACTTCCACAACAACAACTTCTACAAATCCAACAATGAATTTGCTAGAAATTCCTATCTTTGTATCTGTATTAAAGTTTGATTAAAGGGTATCCATATTAGAATCTGAAATGTCTAAGTTCAGGCAAACAAAACAATTTTTTGAAGCTGTCTTTATAATTTCGGGCATTGTTGACACGTATCTTGCTTTCAAGATGAAAGAAGCAGTGGATGTGGCTGTTCAACTGCAAACAAACAAGCTCAAAGAAGAAGCTCAAGCTGAGAATCAAGAATTTCTCAGTAAGGTAGACTCGACCATAAAGGCAATAATCAAGGATCAAGTTAAAGTTCAAGTCTCCAAGATCATGCCAAAGATTGAGAAATACGTAACTGAATCTCTGGGAGCTGAAGTGTTGGTTAGATCAACTAATCAACCTCAGACGTCTTACGCGGCAGCGGCTTCACTGTCAGAATTTAAACTGAATAAGATTCTCATTGACAAAATAGAGGCTAATAAATCGATAGACATATTAGACTTTCAGAAGAATCTCTATAATGCATTGGTCGAATCGTACAACAATGACAATGACATCATGTCCTCATATGGTGATGTTGTCATACTAAAAAGATGACGAGGTGATCAAGACAAGAATGAAGACCCCTCTGCTGGATCAGACCGAGGGACGAAGAAAAGGAAATCTGGTAAAGATGCTGAGTCCTCTAAAGATTCAAGGTCTAAGGAAAAGAAGTCTTCAAGCACCTCCAAAGACGCTTCCCAATCTTAACATAAGTCTTTTGGCAAGTCTGTCCATGCAGAGGAGCTGGTATGTGCTTAATTACACATACCTTTTACCTTTAAAAACAAGCTAAAATAACCAAAAGCGGACTTAAAATGCCAAAAATATGCTTGTTTTGCTAATTGTGTTTGTGCAGGAACGGATTAACAAGAAAAAGGATGAAAACACAAAGCCAAAACGACACAACCAGACTCGAATGGAAAAGACTGAGAAAGACAAAGCCAAATCAAAAGCCGGAAAGTTAATCAAGTCCCAAAAAGGTCAACAAAAAGTCAAACTGGTCAAAGTCCAAGTCAACCCCGAAGCCAAAAAGTCAACAAATCAAGAAATATAAGTTTAAGGGTTGAAATTGCCAAACCCTTAAACTTATATTTATAAGAGAAATGAAAGAAAAAAAAAACGGAGACAAGGGCTGTTTTTTTGCAAAATGCTCAAAATAACAAGTGGGGGGGCAAAACTGCCAACTCCCCTAACTTGTATATCACAAGGACTTGTGATGCAAAGAGTTATATAACTCTTGGGGACTTGTTTTGCCAAGTCCCCAAAGTTATATAACCACAAGGACGTACGGTGCAAGCAAAGATATTAACCTAAGGAAAACCATTTTTGCCAAACGGGGAAACTTATACCCTGTCACTCTCTTTTTCATACAACTTATTTTCCCGCCTTTGTTTTTCCCCCCAAAAACACAACTCTACAGGGTTTGTTAAACCCATGTTTTACCCTGTAACCTACCACCACCACCATGGTAAACCCAAAAAAATGTTTTTGTGTTTTTCCCACCCCCTCCACTACCTTTGCCAGCTACAAATGTGCCAAGTGGCAATCCTCCAACCATCCCAAAGTTCATTTCGATGGCAAGATGGAAATTTTGAAGATTGAAGGGCCAAGATTAGAGCATGAAGCCACTCACTAAAACAAACCCAAAACCCCCTTTATATGTGTATTCAAAGAAGCCCCAGCAGAAGAGAGCAGAAAGAAGACCTAGTTGTATCTTTTTGCTATAAAAGCCGTGTAAGCCATTGTGGCACATAGTTAGTTTTTTATGTATGTCGTTTTAGTGTAGTTTAAAGTGTTTTTAAGTTAATTTCTCTTATGCATTTGTAATTCTCAGATTTAATGAAAAATTAAGCTATTTTTACTCAATAAGCTCTCAATAAGCTCATTTGAGCTTATTCTTGTTTGAATAAGCTCAACTCCAGTTTAAAAACTTCTTTAAAAGCTCTTAATAACGTTTTAATTTCATTTTAAATTCATATAATTAATCATTTGATTTCAAGTTTGGAAGCTTATGGAGTAATAAGCTCACAAAAGCTTATTGAGCTTTTGACTCAGGTTTAGAGGCTTTGGGAGCCATTAAGTTCAGGTTTTAAGCCACTCACTCAGAAAGAGTGGCTTTGGTTCTGAGACTACAAATTTCTCAGGTTCTATTTCTTAAGTTCATTTTTAGCTTAAATCTAGCTTTACAATTTGCTTATTCTCCTACTCCAAAATTTTGTTAGAAAATTCTTTTCAAACTTGTTTGTTTAGTTTATCTCTCTTCTAGCTGTTTTCAGTTTTCATTGGATTTAAATTTGGTGTAAGCTTATTTCTCTTTTAAAACTTAATATTAGTGTATAGGCTAGTAGAGAAACTATACTTAATTCTCATTAATAACTGTTACTTTTATGTGAAAGATAGATTAAGTAGGACAATATAAGTAGAAGTAGATAAAAAGTTTAAAGCTGTTTTTAGCTTTTTAATTTAGATTTTAAAAAAGTGTATTATAGTTTACAGTTTTAAGTCAAAGGGGGTGTTTGGCATAACTTTAAAAACACGGGTCAAAATGGGCAAATCACGGGTTGAGAGGATTTAGTGAGTCATAAAGCTTAGTTTTTAAAGCTTATTCGGAGCTTTTTCTAAAGTTTTTCAAAAGTCAAGATTGTTTTTTGTTCCAAAGGTCTTTTCAATCCTTTATCAAAACTGAGAGTTTGAAGAAGACACCACAAAGTGCTTATTCCCGTTAACACTTGTGGCTTTGAGTTAGAAGTGTTAAAAGTGTGTGTTTTATTGTGTCTAAAAAAAGAAGGGGCTGGTCAAACAAGCTTGTTCTTTGACTTTTTTATTATAAGCCAAGAATCACCAAGTCCCTTTTGTCACAGTTTTAAAAAATCCAAGACCCTTTTTCATAATCAAAAATCAGCAAGTGTTTAAGCTTTTTAAAAGCTAAAACTTGGTGCACAAGTCCCTTTCATAGGGCACTCCATCTGTTTTAGCTTAACTCTTTGTTTAGAGCTTATTTGACAGCTTTTTATAAGCTGTCAAATAAGCCCTTGAGGCTAACCTTAAGGCTCCCCTGGTGCAAAGGGGAGACTTTAAGTCCCTCCTTCTTAGCTTTTTGTCTTCTAAAGCCCAAGCTTATTGGCTTATTTTAAGAGCCTATAAGCTCTTATATAAGTCCATTGAAATTGTTCCACTTTTGAGAAGCTTATTTGGTTGCTTATTTTTAAGCCCAAACATGCCCTTTGACTGTTTTTAGTTTAAGTTAGGTATAGGGATTGCTCAATTTTCATTTTTGCTTATTTCAGCTTATTTCATAAGTTCACTTTTGTCCAAATAGCTTATTTAGATAGGCTAGTCAAGTTTTTAAGCTTATTGCCCTTTTGTTACCCTATTTGAATGCCCAAGCTTAGTTTTTTTGCCCTTTAAGCTTTACTTTAGTTCTGTCAATCATAAGCTGTTTCAACAGCTTATTTAGCCTTAAGCTCTTAGCTTTTTAAGCTTATCTAGATTAGGTTAACTCCCTTTAGCTTATTTTAGTTCTAAGTCCCAGCTTATTTCGACCCTAAGTCCAAAAGGACTTAGCTCATTTTTGCTCTAAACCAAAATAAGCCAAACTGTCAACTTTGAGCTTATTTTTCAGCTTATTTAGTGATTTTCTCAAAAAGGTGTAGAAGACAAAGTTGTTAAGCCCCACGAGCTTAACAACTTTGTTTCTTTGAGTTTTCGAAAAAAAAAAAAAAGGGAGGCAGAACACGTGGTTCCGGGTGAGCACGACTCGAACCCAGGGACCAAGCGATACATCCCCTTTTAACACCAACCACACTTACCACTGCGGCACCAAATGGGTCTTTTTCGTTAAAGACCCAAGGCGTTTATTATTTAAGGGTGTTTAAGCTTATAAGCTTGTTAAGCTGTTCAAGCTTATTTCGGGGCTTATTTCTTTAGCTTATTTTTGTTTCTTATTTTTCGTAGGTCCATTAAAGTGTCTAGTATTTTTAGAAAAATTTTCAGAATTTTTAGTAATCGTTTGATATTTTTTATAATTTAATTTAGATAAAAGTTTATTTAATTCATAAAAAATACAAAAATTATCAAAAAAATATTTTGCTTTTTTAGAAAATTTTTCTTCTTGTCAATCTAGATTTAGGAAAAATATAAAATTTTCCCATAGGGTCCATTTTTACAATTTGTCATCTTTTAAAGAACGGGTCCGGGTACGGGATTTTGTTTTGACTCGTTTTTAGGTCAAACGAACTCCGTTTTCGGTCTAGTCTTTTTCATTCTTCTTTATTTGGTCCAAGAGTATTTGTAGAATAAAAATTTCTTCGTAACCTTATTTTTAAAGATTTAGGTTTCCCCCTTTTTGTACGGGATTCGGGCCCCCGTTATCTAGTTTAATTTCATAATTTCTAGGTTTTTCTTAAACGTTTTATTCGTATTGTTTAATATTGACGTTTTTCACTCTCACCAAAATCAATTCCTTCAGTCAAACTCAAATCTTCGACTGTATCGTCTTCTCCAGTCCAGCTCGTTGGGGATAAACGACCCGGGTACATTCTATACTACATCCGTTAACCATTGCTCTTGTGATTTTTAGACTTATTTATATATTTTATATTTTATTATATATTATATATATTTATAGTGTGAAAACCACCAATCAGGAGCCAAGTCATACTGTTGAAGAATCAGGCATGCAACAAGATCAAGAGTTCATCATAGGAGACAATGTTGAACAACCCGCTGACAAGGACGTTACCAAAGCTGACTGGTTCAAGAAACCCGAGCGACCTCCAACTCTTGATCCCGATTGGATAAGAGACCACCAGTTAACTTTTGAGTGTTGTTGAGGCCACCTAGACCTGGATAATCAAGCTGCACATGCTGCAGAACTCTACTCATCATTTTGAGAAACTTAATTATACTAATTTGATTTCTCTGCATTTGTCATGAATCAGCTTAAAATTCTAAATCTGACATAAGAATTTCTGGTTGGACCAGCATTCAACCTGCTCAAAGGCACTTGCAAGAGTATTACTGAATTAGAGTAGGGGTGAGCAACGGTCCAAAACCGGACCAGACCGGCTAGGACCGACCCGGACCGGACCGTACCATTTCGGTCCGGTCCACGGTCCGGCTTTTTAGACCATTTCGGTCTCGGTCCGGTCCGGTCCTAGCCGGTCTGGTTTTGGACCGTTGCTCACCCCTACTCTAATTCAGTAATACTCTTGCAAGTGCCTTTGAGCAGGTTGAATGCTTTCCCCAACCAGAAATTCTTATGTCAGATTTAGAATTTTAAGCTGATTCATGACAAATGCAGAGAAATCAAATTAGTATAATTAAGTTTCTCAAATGAAGTAGGAGGTTCTTCAGCATGTGCAGCTTGACTTATCCAGGTCTAAGGTGGTCAAAAGTTAACTTGTTGTCTCTTACTCCAATCGGGATCAAGAGTTGGAGGTCGCTCGGGTTTCTTGAACCAGTCAGCTTTGGTAACGTCCTTGTCAGCGGGTTGTTCAACATTGTCTCCTATGATGAACTCTTGATCTTGTTGCATGCCTGATTCTTCAACAGTATGACTTGGCTCCTGATTGGTGGTTTTCACACTATAAATATATATAATATATAATAAAATATAAAATATATAAATAAGTCTAAAAATCAACAAGAGCAATGATACCGAGAAGTAGTATAGAATGTTCCCGGGTCGTTTATCCCCAACGAGGCTGGACTGGAGAATCGATACAGTCGAAGATTTGAGTTTGAATGAAGGAATTGATTTGGGAGAGTGAAAAAGTCAAATTAAACAATAACGAATAAAAACGTTTAAGAAAAACCTAGAAATTATGAAATTAAACTAGAAAACGAGGGCCCGAATCCCGAACAAAAGGGGGAAAACCTAAAATCTTTAAAAATAAGCTTACGAAGAAATTTTTACTTCTAAACTACTCTAGGGACCAAATAACGAAGAATGAAAAAGACTAGACCGAAAACGGAGTTCGTTTGACCCAAAAACGAGTCAAAACAAAATCCCGTACCCGGACCCGTTTTTTAAAAGATGACAAATTGTACAATGACCTAACAAAAATTTTATAATTGATTTCCTACAAACTAGATGACAAAAGAACATTTTCTAAAAAAAGCAAAAATAGTTTAATGATAATATTTGTATTTTTTATGAATTCCATAAATTTAATCTAAATTAAATTATAAAAAAATATCAAACGATTACTATAAATTCTGAAAATTTTTCCTACAAAATACTATACACTTTAATGGACCTACAAAAATTAGAAACAAAATAAGCTCTAAAGAGAAATAAGCCCCCCCCCCGAAATAACTGAACACTTAACAAGCTTATAACTTAAAAACACCCTTAAATAATAAACGCCTTGGGTCCTTTTAACGAAAAAGACCAAGGGCGCCGTGGTAAGTTGTGATGTCAAAGGGATGTATCGCTTGGTTCCCGTGTTCGCGTCTTGCTCGACCCGGACCAAGTAGATCTTCCCCCTTTTTTTTTTTTTTTCGAAAACTCAAAGAGACAAAGTTGTTAAGCTCGTGGGGCTTAACAACTTTGTCCTTACTACACCTTTTTTGAGAGAAAACCACTAAATAAGCTAAAAATAAGCTCAAAGTTGACAGTTTGGCTTATTTTGGTTTAAAGCAAAAATGAGCTAAGTCCTTTTGGACTTAGGGTCGAAATAAGCTGGGACTTTAGAAACTAACATAAAAGCTAAAGTGAGTTAACCTCATCAAGATAAGCTTAAAAATGCTAAGAGCTTAAGGCTAAATAAGCAGTTGAAAACGAGTTATGATATAGACCGAACTAAAGTAAAAGCTTAAAGGGCAAAAAAAACTAAGTAGTGGCATTCCAAATAGGGGTACCAAAAGGGCAATAACCTTAAAAACTTGACTAGCCAATACTAAATTCAGCAATTTGGACAAAAGTGGAAAACTCATGAAATAAGCCTGAAATAAGCAAAAAAGAAAATTAGAGCACTCCCTATACCTAACTGTCAAACGAAAAACAATCAAAGGCATTTTATGGGCTTAAAAATAAGCAACCAAATAAGCTTCTCAAAAGCTGAAATTCAAGGGACTTATATAAGAGCTTATAGGCTCTTAAAATAAGCCAATAAGCTTGGGCTTTAGAAGACCAAAAGCTAAGAAGGAGGGACTTAAAGTCTCCCCTTTGCACCAGGGGAGCCTTAAGGTTAGCCTCAAGGGCTTATTTGACAGCTTATAAAAAGCTGTCAAATAAGCTCTAAACAAAGAGTTAAGCTAAAACAGATGGAGTGCCCTATGAAAGGGACTTGTGCACCAAGTTTTAGCTTTTAAAAAGCTTAAACACTTGCTGATTTTTGATTATGAAAAAGGGTCTTGGATTTTTAAAAACTGTGACAAAAGGGACTTGGTGATTCTTGACTTATAAAGTCAAAGGAACAAAGCTTGTTTGACAGCCCCTTTTTTAGACACAATAAACACACACTTTTGACACTTCAACTCAAGCCACAAGTGCTTAACTGAATAAGCACTTGTGGTGTCTTCTCAAACTCCACAGTTTTGAAAAAGGATTGAAAAGACCTTGAAAAACAATCTTGACTTTTGAAAACTTTTGAAAAAGCTGTAAATAAGCTTTAAAACCTAAGCTTATGACTCACTAAAATACCTCAACCCATGCATATGCCATTTTGACCCGTTTTTAAAGTTATGCCAAACACCCCTTTACTTAAAACTGTCAAACTAAAATACACTTAAAATCTAATTAAAAGCTAAAACAGCTTAAACTTTTTATCTACTTCTACTTATATTGACCTACTTAAACTATTTTAACAATAAAAGTAACAGCTTATTAATGAGATTAAGCTAGTTTCTCTACTAGCTTAATACACTAATATCTAAGTTTTAAAAGAGAAACTAAGCTTACACAAATTTAATCCAATGAAAACTGAAAACAGCTAGAGATTAAACCTAAACAAACAAGTTTGAAAAGAATTTAACAAAATTTGAGTAGAAATAAGCAAATGTAAAAGCTAGAATTAAGCTAAAATGAAACTTAAGAAATAGAACCTGAGAGTTTTGTAGTCTCAGAACCCAAGCCACTCTTTCTGAGTGAGTGGCTTAAAACCTGAACTTAATGGCTCCCAAAGCCTCTAAACCTGAGTCAAAAGCTCAATAAGCTTTTGTTAGCTTATTACTCCTTAAGCTTCCAAACTTGACATCAAATGATTAATTATGAATTAAAATGAATTGAAAACAGTATTTAAGAGCTTTTAAGAAGTTTTAAACTGGATTTGAGCTTATTAACAAGAATAAGCTCAAATGAGCTTATTGAGAGCTTATTGAGTAAAAATAGCTTAATTTTTCATTAAATCTGAGAATTACAAATGCATAAGAGAAATTAAACTTGAAAACACTATTAAACTACAACAAAAACGAACATACATACAAAACTAACTGCTTTGCCACAATGGCCTTTTACAAGTCTTTATAGCATAAAAGATACAACAGGTCTTCTTTCTTCCTCTCCTTCGTGTTTCTTCTTTGAACACACATAAAAGGGGGTGTGTTTGTTGTGTGAGTGGTTCCAAGCCTCTAATCTTGGCCCTTCAATCTTCAAAAATCAATCTTGGCCATCGAAATAAGCCTTGGGAGGTGTGGGATTGCCAACTTGGCACATTTGTAGCTGGGAAAGGTAGTGGAGGAGGGGGGGAATGGTTTACCCATGGTGGTGGTGGTAGTCTACAGGGTAAAAATGGGTTAACAAACCCGTGAGTTGTGTTTTTGGGGGGAAAAACAAAGGCGGGAAAATAAGTTGTATGAAAAAGAGAGTGACAGGGCACAAGTTTGCCCGTTTGGCAAAAATGGCCCCTCTAGGTTATATCTTCGCTTGCACCGTACGTCCTTGTGGTTATATAACTTTGGGGACTTGGCAAAACAAGTCCCCAAGAGTTATATAACTCTTTGCATCACAAGTCCTTGTGATATACAAGTTAGGGGAGTTGGCAGTTTTGCCCCCCCACTTGTTATTTTGAGCATTTTGCAAAAACAGCCCTTGTCTTCTTTCTTTCTTTTTTTCTCTTTTCTCTTATAAATATAAGTTTAAGGGTTTGGCAATTTCAACCCTTAAACTTATATTTCTTGATTTGTTGACTTTTTGGCTTCGGGGTTGACTTGGACTTTGACCAGTTGACTTTTCTGTTGACTTTTTGACTTGATTGACTTTCCGGCTTTGATTTGGCTTTGTCTTTCACAGTCTTTTCCATTCCGAGTCTGGTTTTGTCGTTTTGGCTTTGTTTTTCATCCTTTTCTTAGTTATCCGTTCCTGCACAACACAATTAGCAAAACAAGCATATATTTGGCATTTTAAGTCCGTTTTTGGTTATTTTAGCTCGTTTTTAAAGGTAAAAGGTATGTGTAATTAAGCACATACCAGCTCCTCTGCATGGACGACTTGCAAAAGGACCTTAGTTAAGATTGGGGAAGCGTCTTAGGAGTGCTTGAAGACTTCATATTTCCTTAGACCTTAATCGTTAGAAGACTCCAGCATCCTTTACCAGAATCCTTTTCTTCGTCACCAACGGTCTGATCCAGCAGAGGGGTCTTCATTCTTGTCTTGATCACCTCGTCATCTTTTTAGTATGACAACATCACCATATGAGGACATGATGTCATTGTCATTGTTGTACGATTCGACCAATGCATTATAGAGATTCTTCTGAAAGTCTAATATGTCTATCGATTTATTAGCCTCTATTTTGTCAATGAGAATCTTATTCAGTTTAAATTCTGACAGTGAAGCCGCTGCCGCGTAAGACGTCTGAGGTTGATTAGTTGATCTAACCAACACTTCAGCTCCCAGAGATTCAGTTACGTATTTCTCAATCTTTGGCATGATCTTGGAGACTTGAACTTTAACTTGATCCTTGATTATTGCCTTTATGGTCGAGTCTACCTTACTGAGAAATTCTTGATTCTTCAAGCTGATCTTCTTCTTGGAGCTTTTTGTTTGCAGTACGAACAGCCACCATCCACTGCTGTTCGTTCTTCTTTGAAAGCAAGATACGTGTCAACAATGCCCGAAATTATAAAGACAGCTTCAAAAAATTGTTTTGTTTGCCTGAACTTAGACATTTCAGATTCTAATATGGATACCCTTTAATCAAACTTTAATACAGATACAAAGATAGGAATTTCTAGCAAAGTCATTGTTGATTTGTAAAGTTGTTGTTGTGGAAGTTGGTGGGGTTTGTTGTATAAGAAGCGGATTAAAGATCGGAGGTGGTTGGAGGAGTAGTTGTAGTAAAGCCGGATGTGATTTTAGGAATTGCAGTTGCATGACGATCTAAGGTTTCCATCAATGAAGCAATCTCATTATCATCTGGAGAGGGATTCTCAAGATTTAGGAGCTTGCTTGTAAAGTCGGAGGAGACAAAAGAGCTTTGTACAGGTTCATCGGCCTTATGTGCGTCAATAACTGGAGTAAGAGTCACATGAGCATCTTCCTCTATTTGCTTAAACCCTGATTCTTGAGAGACATTTTGTTGTTTTAAAGTTCCTTGATCAGCATCGGTCATCTCAGTATCATCATTTCCTAAATTCACATTCACATCGTCATATAGCTCCTTTATAACCTCATCATCTTCTTCATCATCCACTATTTCTTCATCATCAAGCTTTTCATCATCAGTAAGTTCATAGTTCAAAGGAGTACGAACTATGTTATCGACATCTTCTTCTACATGTTTATTCTGATCTACATTAGTCAAATTGGGATCAAGAATCTCATCTCTGTCAGATTCTATTCTTTCTTCATCATTGTCATCATCACGATCATCACTCTCACCATCATCATCATTATCACCATTATCATCAGTATCATCTTCTTCTTCACTATCTCCCCAAGACTCTTTATCACTTTCACATTCGTATAGAGGTATGTCGGGAACCCCTATTATAGTACAAGTTCCTTCATTTTTACCAGAAGTATTTAGTTGTTGCTCATCGGGAACCTTTGACTGAGTGTCAACTCCATCACCTGAGCCACTTGCATGTGATACGTGAAAGACTTTCTTGCTTCTCTTGGTAGCCAACTTAATTTGTTCAGCTTCAGTTAATGCAACCTCAGATAATACAGCTAAACCTTTGGCTTTTGTCTTATTTTTAGGTTGCTTCTTCTTGTCAGGTTTAGCACCTTAGCTTTTGACTTGAGTCTGGTACCTTTAGTAGCTTGAACATGCTTCTTTTTGGGAGATGTATTTGAATCAGCTTTCTTTCGAATATACTTTAGTTTTGGAGCCTTCTCTCCAGAAGCAAAAGCATAGTATGTCTGGTAAGCTTTGGATTCCAACATTGCTTGGTTTGTTAATTCCGTTTGAAGAATGGTACCATATACCTAAGTATCTTCACGTCTGGAGATACATCTCATAGAAGTAAAGAGGGTATCATCTTGAGCAGTGTGCCAAAACATCTTGTTTCTCCTTGAAATGGACGAATCCTTTGACATGAAGTAATTGATGATGATCTTTGTGAATCTGGGATATGACATCTTGTTTGTCTTCTTAGCATATTTGTATTCAATCTGGAACAGTAAGTCTTCCCAGAGTAGATACACATAATCGATATTCTTCTTATGGAACATACCCTAGAGAATTTGAGCACGGGACAAACAAATCTTGTCCATTCCAGTTTCTTTACCACTTAAGCACTTGTTGATGATGGTAGAAAATGCTCTCCATGGTTGATGCAAGTAGTTAACATTCACATCAGTGAGATAGGTGATGTCTCCAGTGTGCCCAAGATCTCTGATGAAAGAGAGAATGTTTTGTTCCAGTGGGATGTCTTCAAACACTTGTCCTGGAGTTTTTGGGAAAAACTAGAGAATGTCTCTGAATATATCAACATCGAGAGATACTTTCTTCTTGTTGATAGTGAATCTGATGGATGACCTGTGAACTGAAACCATGGCCCAAAATTCTTGCATGTAAATAGCAGGAACATTTGTAGTGATCAGGAATGCACGATAAAATAGAGTGAGAGCGAGAGCATCCAGCACCACTTGAAATGTAGCTTCTTTTGGCTTGATGTCAGTCTTGAGTCTCATGTTGCATTTCCCAAACTCAAGACGGTCCACAGGGGCAACAAGAGAATCATCAAGGGATTTCTGTTAAGATTGATGGTATTCATGTATTTGCTAAGAGTTGACCAATAAGTTTCTAAATCATACCAAATTTTAATTAAACAATATAAGGCCCATTGCTTGTTTGAATACTTGCGCTTGAAGCTCTCGTTGTGATCTAATTATAAGATTCAGGCTCATTCAGGCATTTAGCCATATTGAAATAAAGTATCTAATCATTTGAATGGCCACTTAATTAGGCATCACGTGAAAGGCATTAAGAACAACACCATTAGTGTTTTTGGGAATCCTATTCAAACTAACTTGTAGAGAATAAGGTAACCTAAGACATGTTTAGATATCCTTGTTGAACCTTGTTATATAGCCTACTTAACTTGATTAGATTACCTAATTAAAGAATTTTAATTAGCTACCTAACATGAGTTGAAAATTTCCCTCATAAATATTCAATCTTAAAATTCCTTAAAATCTATTTCTAAATCGCCTCCTATTGAGGATTGTTAAATCGCCTCCTAAGTAGGATTGTTAACTCACCTCCTATATAGGATTGATAATTCTCCTCCTTAATCATGTTGTTAATTCGCCTCCTTAATCATGTTGTTAACTCGCCTCTAAAAGGATGTTGTTAACTCGCCTCCTATAGTGTGTTGTTAACTCGCCTCCTAAAGGGATTTGTTAAATCGCCTCGTGAGACATAGTTGTTAATTCGCCTCGTAAAGGGGGTTGATAACTCGCCTTGTGAGGGAGTGTCGTTAACTCGCCTCTAGAAGGGAGTTGATAACTCGCCTTCTAAAGGCATTGTTAACTCACCTCACATAGGCAGTTGTTAACTCGCCTCTAAACATCTTTTTCACATACATGGCATTTTAAGCATCGAGACGTGCACTAATAGCATTTTAAACAGATGAATAACAATTATATTCATTTATAACAACATTTAGCCACATAATCAAGCAAGACTATAAAAAAACGAGTACGTGTTTACACCTTTATCATATTCAAATAATAAACAACAAACAAGGAACGTGTTAGAAACATATACACACTTTTCAACACTAAACCCACTTATAGTTTCACTATTTGCCTAAACCTTAAATTTCGAGTACACTAGATCAAGCAAAACTCATTCCAAACAACCAAATGAACAAAACTGTTTATACAGTGAATAATCCCTCACACCAAGCAAAACCCGTCAATTAATTTAATGTTTTGCACACTTTTAATTTTGAAGAACCCTAAATCGTTTTTAGGGTTTTTCGAATTAATAACGCTTAATAACATGATTCAATCGAGATATAGGTTGTTTGAGGTGCGTAGAACAAGTCTCTAGTTATACCTTTTGATTGAAATCCACTGGAAATGATGAACAAGAATTTGGCGGTTTCGAGTTGAGGTTGGGAGGGAAAATGGAATTTTTAAGTGTGTGTTTGTGTGTGAAAGTGACGAGGGGGGGGGGGGTGAGTGTGTTGTAAAACAAGTTTTGTTTTTGACACATTTGCCCCCCACAAGTATAGTATCCTATGCATTTTTTATATACAAGTTTTATTAGGCAAGGAAAGTTTAACAAATGGCACAAATAGCCCCTAATGTTTTAACTAACATACCTAGAAACTTATATTTGCACATATACTCCCTAAAGGCATAAACACATAACAGTTAAAGCTCACATAAGCTAAACTTAATTAACTCCCCTTTAATTGTTAACTCGTTATTGTTTAAAACGTTTTCCATTATCACAAAACTGATTTTATGAAGAAGATATTTGACATTATTTCCCCCTCAAACAATGACCCGTTTTCTAGTTAAAGAGCTGTAGTCGTTGTTTGAGTGGTCAAATGTCTTTGAAAAGCATTTTCTGATGAAGTATTGTTTAATTTAGAAAACCAACACCATGAAAAATGAGATTTCTCTTATTTTAACACATAAGCGCACATACACGTACACTTATGGAATATAGGAAGAAGAAATCTATTCCTAGAAAAAGCACAAGGAAGAGACAAAAGTTGGAAGAAGATGCTGAGAAGGAAGAACTCAAAGGATTTATGGATATAATACCAAGAGAAGAAGTTCCTATGGAGGTTGAATCTCTATCTACAAAGTTTCCGATTGTGGACTGGAAGACTTGTGTTTTGACAGAGAATTTTATGTATTATCAAGTATTCAGAGGAGATGGCAGTTCTAAGAACTACAAAGTATTAAGTGAGATGCTTAAAGATTTTGATAGACAGGATGTAGAGGAACTGTACAGACTAGTCAAGGAAAGATATAGTACTTCAAGACCAGAAGGGTATGATCTGATGCTTTGGGGTGATTTACATACCTTGTTTGAGCCTGATGAAGAAGACGAACTATGGAAGAATCAGCATGAATACAATGTGATTAGTTAGAGTTTATATGATTTTTATGGTATTCACATTTTACTGATGCAGAATGGTATAGCCATACATATGTTGACAGAGAGGAAATACCCTCTAAGTCAAGAGATGATCTCCAAGATGTTGAAAAAGAAGTTGGAGGTTAATCATGAGAGTTCACAGGCATTTGAACTTCTAAGGTTCATAAGATCTCAAGTTCAGAAGTAGAAGAAATGTTTGAAAGAATCATCAGCAAAGGAAGAAGACTAGAAGATTTAATTCAGAAGAAACTTGATGATTTGAAGGACAATCACAAGTTTAGGGGAGGATTGTTAGGAATAAATCTTCACAAGACTTAATACTGCCAAGGTATAACTAACAGTACTAATGGAGTTAGTACTGCCAGTACATACTTAGTACTGCCAGTGTTAGTTAATACTGCTAGGAGAAAGAGTTAACACTGCTGATGGTCAAAGCTGCTGACTTGGAGATAAGTATGCATGGAGATTATTATGGGTTGTTTGTAACTGATCCTAAAAGATAGGTAGTTATCTTTGTAAAGGACTCCTTGTGTTCTATAAAAGGAGATCCTAGGTTTAGGATATAAATATACTTAGACGAATACTTTTAGATATAGATTGTGATAGCTTCAAGGTTGTAACCCCAGTACTACAAGAGTACTCGTATTATTATTCTAATAATATTGAAGCAGTTTGTTATTACTTCATTGTTCATTGGTTGTTTGTCTATTACTGTTCTATTGATAAACATCTCTAGAGTATCAAAGTGTAGATTCCGCATACACTTTGGTATACATACAAAGTCTCAACCATTGTTATTTTGGATTCATCCAAAGTAACAAACACTTTACTACGTAAAGAATCGATCAAGGCGTGGGATCAACAAAAAACGATGACAATAGATCATACCACGCACGTGGAGCCTGTTTCAACCCATATAGAGCTTTCTTTAGTCTATACATGTGATTAGGATTGTCTAGATCAACAAATACATCCGGTTGGCTAACGTAGACTTCTTCACACAGAATACCATTCAAATATGATGTCTTTACATCCATCTGGTAGACGATCATATTCATATAAGCAGCAAACCCGAGAAGTATCCGAACAACTTCTAGTCCAGCCACAAGAGCAAAGGATTCTTCGAAATAAATTCCCTTTTCCTGACGGTATCCACAAGACCAATATAGCCTTGTTTTTCAAGATTCCCCCTAATTCATCCAATTTGACCTTATATATCCATTTTAAAGTAATAACCATCACTTTATCTGGACGAGGAACGAGTTCCCAGAATTTAAGACGTTCGAATTCATGTAACTCTTCTTGCATTGCCTCAATCCAGCAAGACTGAGTTAGTGCATCTTTATACATGTTAGGTTTAACTGAAGTTAGGAAGGCATTATAGTAACAGAACAGGGCTTGTTCATGTAGTTTGAGTCTTGTGGAAACGGGTCTTGAAGGGTCACCAATTATGTTTTGTAACGGATGATCTTTTGTCTATTTGCTAAGGTGTTCTGAGATTGGAGCATCTGAATGCACAGTAGTAGAGATAACATCTGATGATGAGGATTCTTCAGAAATAGTTTCTGGAATTGGAATGCCAAAATAAGGATCGTTACTCATATGTGCAACCTCAAGGTCATGGGACTCTTCTTTAGCACAGAGAGGAATTGTTTAGGATTGTGATTGTGGAGTGGTTTGTGAGGTACTTAATGAGGGTGCATCTTGATCAACAGTTGTTAAGGAAGGTGAACTGATTGACTCAACAGGATCTAGAGCTTTTTCTATAGGAACTAGAGAGGCAACGCTAGCTGTAGGAGATAAGAACTCATCAAACACTGGTTGAAACACAAGATTCCATTCATGCCTCGATGGTGGTACAAATGGTTCTAAAGGAGGAGGGTTTGGAACGAGTCCTGAACTGGGTGTTACTAGAGTCATACATTGAAGTCCGGGTCCTGAACCGAGTTGTTCAGAAGCCATTGCCGTCAGCTCATCAAAATTGACATGGATGGTTTCAATGATTTTTTAGGTACGTCTGTTGTAAATACGGTAAACTTTCTTCTTGGATGCATATCCTATGAAAATACCTATATCAGCTTTAGCTTGAAGTTGGCCCAAATTCTCAATATCATTGTTTGGGTAACAAAGTTCACCAAATACGTGAAGGTAAGATAAATTGTGTTTTCTATCATGTAAGAGCTCATATGGTGTTTTTCCATGGCATTATTGTATAATGGATCAGTTTTGGGTGTAACATGCGGTAGCAATTGCCTCGGTCTATAGAAATAAAGGAGCTTGAGCGAAGATTAACATTATACGAGCGACTTCAACAAGCGTACAATTTCGCCATTCAACAACACCATTTTGTTGTGGAGTTCACGCAACTGATGTTTCATGAGAGATGCCAACTTGTTCATAGTTGTCTTGCATGGTTTGATTAACAAACTCAGTTTCGTTATCTGTACGAATGTTCCTAACAGTTGCATTTAATCTAACTTGTATCATTTTCAGAAACTTGATTATGAAATTAGGAGCTTCATCCTTTGATGCTAGAAACTTCACCCATGTGAACCGAGAGTAATCATCCATAATGATGAGGATTTACTTTTTCCCATTTACACTTGCAACCCGCATAGGCCCGCAAAGATCCATGTGTAGAAGATATAGTTTTCTTGATTGGTGTCTTCAGATTTAGGTTTATGTGATTGTTTCTTGCTTTTTCCCATGGCACATGCAGAACACAAATGGTCCTTTTCAAACTTAAGTCTAGGAAGACCACGTACTAGACCGTTTCTGGCCAAGTGATTAATAGCACCAAAGTTCAAATGAGACAGACGTCGATGTCATAACCATGACTTAGTCTTTATGGCTTTTGACAAGAGACATATTGGATAAGACGCCATCATATCCCTAATGGATAGAGAATACAGGTTAGTTCCTCAAGACCTGAAAGTAAATCAACACCTTCCAGATTACGGACAAGACAAGTGTGTTTTTTGAAAGTTACTTCAAGATCAGAGTCGCATAATTGACCAACAGAGAATAGATTGTGTCCTAGTCCTTCCACATAATAAACCCTTGAAATTGTAGCATTCCCTATCTGATAATCACCATACCTCATAATCTTCTCAACTTGGTCGTTACCGAATATGACTGTATCGAGAAACTTATTAACGAAATTAGTAAGTTGAGAGCGATCTTTAGTCATGTACTTAGAGAAGCCGGAGTCCAAATACCACATAACAATTTGGACAACCTGCAATCGATAAGAGAAGAAGAGGATGGAGCAACTAAAGTATCGGAACCCCAAGATGTACCGGATTCTAATCTATTAGCAGTCATAGATTTTGGAACCTTAGGTTTGCTATTTTGAACAGATTTAGGTACTTTAGGTCTCCTGGTATACACTCTGGTTACTACATGTTCGGGTGCAACTACTTCAAGAGGAATGAGAACCTTAAGCGGTACTTTATTAGTGGCGGTAATCCTAGTTAAAAGGCACGCATTTCCAACTAAGGTGAAAGTCCTTACAGTGGGTTTCCATTTATATCCAACAGAGTTAAACACTTTTCCAGTAGGTTTCCATTCTTTTCTCTTTTTATTTTCTTAGAGGCAGATTTATCACACACATTCATACTATTCACATGATCAATTAAACACATAGCATGATTAGCATCAAACAAACATTTATTGCATACAGAACAAAGAGCCTTAACACCTTTAACAAGATGCTTAACATGTTCATTACAAACATTTTTAGAATAAGAGTTCCGTTTATTCAAAGTAGATTTAACTTTCCTATATTGGACTTCTACTTTATTCTTCTCATTACTACTTGGTGTTCGTGAAATCCTATCATTCTTTGTATTGCTAGAAGGCTTTGATCCGTTAGCACTATTAAAAGGGTTTACTCCTGTATAAGACAATATAGGTCGGTTAGTTACTTTGGGAATGTTGTTTGATGATGTGACAGTGTCTACAAATCGAACTATTTTCATCTTGTTTATAGGCGTGGCCACAACTAATTTCTCACTAGGTTTATAAATATCAGGGCAGGTATCTCTAACATAACCTAGCAACTCTTGAATTAGCTTAAGATACATACATGCTGAGTAAGATGCACTATGTAAAGGGTTTCATAATTTAGCTTGTTCAACTACCTCCCTAAGAATAGCAGCTTGTTCCATAGTATGCTTAAGATAGTATTCATGAGCTTCCTTATTAATCTTAACCTTAGGTGCCAAAATTACTGGGTCAAGCTTATACATTCCTAAAGCAATAGGGGCAGCATTCAACATCTGGGCAGCATTAGCAACTATGTCCTTCCCTTTTAATTTTCTAAGATCATTTTTAATGCTATTATGACAAATACGTTTTTATGAAGTTGAGCATTTAAATCAGAAATTTCAACATACTTTTGATTTACTTGATTAGCCAAAGATTCAGTTTGTTCTTTAGCACGAACACGTGATGGTTTAATTGAATCATAAAGTTGTTTATACATCTATTTCAAATGCTCATTTTTAGCAATTAGTCTTGTCGCCCTATGTTCCAGTTCAATATTGATAGTCTCAATTTCATTGAAGTCCTTTTTCACACTTTCACTGGTAGAAGTTTCATTGACACGCTTAAGGTGTGCTTTCAACTTCTTAATTGTCGTATCTTTTTCTTGAAGCTCAGCTTTCAAATTGTTTAATTCAAACAATTGATCAAATGAAGGTTCAGTTTGGTTCACATATGTGTTAGTCTTTTAAAAAATTTCTTTATTGAGTTGCATTGCAATTTCAAGAGAAATGCAGTGTTGTTCAAGTTTAGAAAATCTTTTTGAAAGTCTATTATACTCATCTTTTTCAACCATGTTGTGTTGTTTGATAAGCTCAGCTTTAAGTTCCAAACACGTGTTGCACATTTCCTTATAATTCATAGAATCATTCATGATAACAGAAGAATTCACTTTCAAAAAAGTATTCACATCTACAGAAGAATTTACAACAATATTCACAATATCATGAGAAATGATTTGATCCAAGAGTTGATAGTTTTCAATCAAAAATTATTTCTTTTGAATTTCAAAACACTGTTTGTCTACATGATACTGTTGAAAAGCAGCTTCCATCTGGTTAAAAACTGTTTGTACTTCCGTTACCTCGTTTAAAAGATCTTTATCAAAAACATTATATATGTCTTTTAAAGTCTTTAAAAATGGTATTATTTCATTTTGAAAAACATCATTCGAAACCCCATTCCCCTTCTGTTAAAACATTAGGCGTTATCCGCTTTTTCACCACATTGTCAAATTTGCCAAGATGGTATTTAAGATTTTTAAGGCTTGTATTAACCAGGCTTACCTTAGGAAGTTCCCAAGGAGCCTCAATTTTGACAGGCGAAGAAGCAGATTAGTCAGTAATAGGGTGTAAAGCTTGTTCATCAGACAGTCCTTGTTGTAGGACAAAATTTTTACCAAAATCTTCAGACAATAGATTTAACACAACATAATTAATTGGTTTAGTGTTAACTTTCTTTTCTAAGAACATTGGATCGCTTTGTTTTAAAAGCATTTTAGATCAAATCTCTTCCTCAAGCATCAAAGTCTCTTCAGAATTAGCAATTGAAATCATATTGGTTTCCTTAGCAATAACATTACCGTCATAAAGCATTGGCCTAATCTGCTGAGCTTTCTTAAAATAGAAAGGATTTTGAAAACTAAGAGCTTGTTTCAGGTTGTTAGCATAGAAAACTTATGGATTCGTGAGCATATGCACAGTTTGTACGGATTGACCCATTTTACAAACATTGTTGTCCTGTTCTTTAACTTTCTTTTCCAAAGCAATTTCTGTATCAATATTCTTAGCTTCCTTTTCCTTAGATTCGTTTTTGAAAACATTAAATATTTTTGTTAACAATTCCTTTTCCTTTGATTGTTCAGAAAGAGTTTGTTTAAGATAGTTAATTTCTTTTTCAAAATCCGCAAACTGTGCATTTTTCTCCCGAATTATATCATCAATTATTAGCTTTTCTCGAGTACCTAAATCCATATTTTATCTTTCTTCTAGCAATTTTACCCGTTCTTTGTATCTTTCAAGCTCAACAGATAAGGATTCATTGGAAATTTAAATTTTCATTATTGACCTTGTTACAGTTAGTTACTTGATTAGACAGTTGTTAAAACACAGATAATGTCAAGGCATCTTGTTATGCAGAAGAATTTATATCCTAAACAGCTGCATTTTGTGATTCAATCAGATACTGAGAGTACGAAATGATATTACAATCACTATGTATCTCATTCTCTGGATGTTCTACAAAATGAGAAGGTTCAGAATACGGCATCTCTTGCACACTTTGATTTAGCATATCATTATTAGTGTTGTCAGAGATTGGTACCTCAGAGAGAACATCTGGTCCGTAACTAGATAAATTGGCCATAAGAACTGCTTTAGCTATAGAGATCTCGTCATAGTCAGAATCATATGCATCCAAATCATCTGCTTGATAAGCTGCATTGTGTGTGATGACCGACTGTGTAACCGGACCTTCTGCAATACCAGGATCTGCCAAGAATTCTAATTCTTCCTTATTAAGAACTTTACCATTTCCTTAAGCTTTGACCAATAGAACTTTTTCCCTGGACCATGTAGCATCCTTTTTCCTCTTTGGCTTTGGATACTGTCTTGTCATATGACCTTCTCCTTGGCAGTTAAAACACTTCACAATCCTTTGTTGACATGAATAATTCCCTCCTGTTCCCAAAGTATTAGCTCTTGTTCCTGAAGTATTAGCAACATAAGAATTTTGTCTCCCCTGAAGTGGTTGAACACTCACTCTTCCATCATGAATAGTTGCTTGTTGTCTTGGGTTGGATGAATTTCTTAGATGATTATTGGTAGATGGAAAACGAGATGTGACGACAGTAGACAGAAATGACATCATTTTGTTAATGGCATCAATAGGGTCATCTCCTTGCTTAAACACAAGAACTGCTAGACCAGAGTCTATTTGAGGAAATTTAGCAAGGTGTGTCTGTTGATTAACCGTAGAGATAGTATATTCAATTTGAGGAACAGATTATGGTTGTGGATAAGCCTTTTGATGAACAGTTGATGAGTAAGTATTTGGATATGGTGCTGATGGGTAAGTGATTGCATGTGGTATGGATGGATAAGTAGTCGAGTAATGTTGTATAGAATGATTTGATCCATATTGAGGAGACTGAGATTGTGAAAACTGTTGTTGTTGTTGAAACTAGGGATTGTTGTACGAAGACTGATAAGTGTTAAAGTGAGATGGTGTCATTTGATGATTTGAAACTAATGCAAGTGGATCTTAACTACGTTCACGCATGAGACGGACTTCATTGGCATGGAGCTCGTGTTGTTCAAGATATGCATGAAGCTGATCAAAGTTGGTAGTATGCAAATCTTTTACAAGCTTGACATCAGTCACAAACTTACTCCATTCAGGTGGAAGACTGTTTAAGAACTTGGTATTAACTTGAAATTGCTCCATCTGCATTTTGTAAATGTTAATGTCATTGATCAGTTGAGTAAATCTCAAGTAATATTGATGAAGTGATTCCCCCTTGATGTGAGTAAACTTATCAAATGCATCATACAGTTTACACTCTCTTTCCTGCTTAGTCAAAGAGGTACCTTGCATTAGAAGTTGAACTTTTTCCCATAGATCCTTAGCAACTCTGTGATGATTAACAAGTGAATAGATATCAGATGGTAGACCTTGAAGAATGATATTAGTTGCCTTGAGATCACAATCAGCTTGGATTTTTTCAGTAGCAGACAATTCAGCATATTTCTTTGTCATGGTCACCCCATTTTCTTCAATAGTAGGCCAAATAAGAGGACCGTGTTTGACTGATTCAAGTATCATTCTTCCGTTTTCTCTATTTTGCATGTATAGCACCATTATGCTTTTCCAAGAATCATACAGGTATTTGTCAACATTGGTGGACGATTATCAGCACCAGAGAGTATCATGTACTCAGCAAGAGTATTCTTTTGACCAATTGGAATGATTGAATTCATTTTGATTTGATATGTGATTAAGATGAAAGATGATCGTACAGTGATTGGAGGTTGTTGTGTTAAAATGAGATTTAATTAAAGTGATTGAGTCTTTAGAATACACGGGATTTTACAATTCTTGATAAAATCGGGAAATCAAATTTTCACAGGATTTTACAAATCAAAGAACAACCGTATAATTCACCTAATGAAAGTGTAAAGTTCTCCCAAGTAAAGCGTATAAATCTCCCACGAAAAATGTATAAATCTCTTAAAAGAAGATGTATAATTCGCCTAGAAAAATGAAGTATAACTCGCCTGAAGAGAAGCGTGTAAGTCGCCTTAAAGAAATACGTATAATTCGCCCAAAGAGCAACGTATAAATCGCCCGAAGAGCAACGTATAACTCGTCTGAATTAAAATGTATAATTCACCTGTGAAATCACGTATAACTCGCCTGATTAAAACATATAATTCGCCTGTGAAATCACGTATAACTCGCCTGAATTAAAACCTATAATTCGCCTGTGAAATCATGTATAACTCGCCTTAATTAGAACGTATAATTCGCCTTGAGAAATACGTATAACTCGCCTTAAACACGTATAATTCGCCTTTAGAAACACGAAACTCAAAACACAAAAATCTTAAAAAGGCTCACTTTTTGACGTTTTACCTGATTTTTCTTGTACTTCTTACCTATCTAAGACTATTAGAACCTTAAAAACATAAACTTTAATGTTATTGACACAAAAAATTTGAAATCAAGATTCTAGTACAAAAATCTTATTTTCGAAAGAAAATCTTAAAAAAAGATCAAGATTTTGATGTTTTTCCAAAGAAAGATTTATACTCCTAGCCTATACTAAGGTAACTAAACAATAAAGTAGTTAGCCTTATGGTTTTAAACCCATAAAAGATGAAGATCTTTTGTGTAAGGTTCGAACAACATACACGCCTAAAACAAGTAACAAACGCACAAAAAACCTTTACAAACACCCTATGGCTCTTGATTCCAATTGTAGAATATGTTAATGCACACAAGCTATGGATTCAATGTAAAGTTTTAGAGAGATAAAGAGAGGTGGTTGGATGAACACTTAGAGAGAAAAAGTAAGAAAGAAAATGTTTGATAACTATGTGTAGGAAATGAACAACCAACACCCTTTCCATAGCATGGAAAGGGTTTAGATACCTCCTAGTGGCCAGTTAGGGCCTTGGATTTCATAGGCTTTCCATGGGCCTTGGGCTAACTAGCCTAGTAAGGTTCCAAATATTGCTATACGAGCTATCTAATGATATAATGGAAGTGATCGACACTTTTCATGTTCCTAACAGTTTACTTGGGTGATATTTCTACGTTCAGAGGATAATGTTCCAAAGTTCGTGATTAAATTTATCAAAATGATTCAAGTTTGTCTCAATGCGACAGTCCAAAATATCAGAACCGATAATGGCACAGAGTTTGTCAATCAAACCCTGAGAGCTTACTATGAAGATGTATGGATTTCACATCAAACTTCTATTGCTCGCTCCCCACAACAAAATTGAGTTGTTAAAAGGAGGAACCATACTTTAGTGGAAGTGGCATGAACTATGTTGATATTATCGAAGGCTCTGTTATTTCTCTGGGCAGAGGCAGTTGCGACAACTTGTTACACTCAAAACTGATCATTAATCCGTAAACGTCACAACAAAACCCCATATGAACTTCTCCATAATAGAAAACCCGACTTATCTCATCTTCATGTCTTTGGTGCTTTATGCTACCCCACCAATGATTATGAAGACCTAGGCAAGTTGAAACCTAAAGCAGATATTGGAATCTTTGTCGGTTATTAATAACATCAAATAACGTCTATTTTATAGCATCATTTATCCTATGTATTTAACCTATTTTATATAATTATTGCAAAGAATTGTTACTTAATCATTTATATTTGAGAATTGTAGTAATTATGGAGTACTTGGTGAATATTAGCAAAAGGCACGCATTCTAGAGCTTAAACGAAGATATTTTGAAGATTAATGATTCTGACAACCAATACACCGTATCCATCAAGGAAGATACGACGTATCCGTGCCTGCACTCACCAAAGACCACAAAGGAAACAAGCTCAATACGCCATATCCAAAGAATACCAATACGCCGTATTAAAGATATAGTATGTGAATATTTACAAAGATATCAAACGTGGTCCCTACTCTAAGAAACTCTAATACGCCGTATCGAACCAACTTCTAGACCCTATAAATAGAAAACTTAAAAACGAGTTTTAAGTGTGCTAAATCATATTCTTGATACCTAAACTACAAAAGTCGATTTTCAGAGGAGAAAAAGAGCAGAAGAGGTCTTGCAACGCATTCCAATCCATAGAAGACAACGTGTAATTTCTTATACTTTTGTAATCGTTCAGTTTTTGGTATCATTCGTTAACTCGATTAGTTTACCTTGGCTAAAACAATTACTCTTGTATTAATTATGATGTTTGAAGGCTAATACCTTCGGGTATTAGCCATTATTATGAAGATCTGAATGTTTGGTTTTGTTTATATCTCGATTGCTTAATTTATCGTTGTATGCTTGTTTATGTTTATCAATTTATACTTGTTTACGTGCTTTTGTATGCGACCTATCATTCAACTGGATCTAGTGATACGGACCAAGTAATCTAGATGCCGAGATAGCTCTCCATATAGTAATTTATACATCTAGAATCATAGGATCACAAGTATTGTCCTTCTAAAATCGTGCTAAGGATACGCTTCTGGCTTAACTAGTTAACGGAAACTGCCTTTGGTTTATTGAACATGTTGACTAGTAGGTGAATCTAGATAATTCAACAAATAATGTTTTGATTCCATTAGATAGTTGGACAAGTGGACTACTAGTGTATAAATTGCCATTAAGTAGTAAGTGGGTAAAGTCTCTATGAGCTAGGGTTTAACAAGATCACCATTGCTTTAATCCCTAAGATAGATTATAATCAGCAAATAAGGATGCTTTATGCGGATGCTTTAATTGTGACAGAATTAATGTGTCTAGGTCTTAGGATGAAGTCTCGCCTAAGTCTAAGAATGATATGCCTCTTCGAGATAAGTAATCATTGCACTGAATAAACAAACCAACCTTCTAATCGGATTAATGATGGCTAATACAGTTTTCTATCATAAGGCTCGACCGCTCTTTTATCTTTTGTTAATTTGCTTGCGTTGGATTTCAAGGTCTTGAATTGATATGTAGTCACCAAAACAAAACCCGTGTGCCAGTCTCTCAGGTGAATGTAACTCCCCTTTTACCTGTTAGAATTAGGATTAGAACTAACATAGGATTAGCATAGGTTTGACTTAGATTAGAATTAACTTAGATTAGATAACCAAAATATAAATAAATTGAGAGATTTAACCTCGCTTCAAGTGTTCGACACCCTACTTACCACGAATCTACCACAGACCGGGTACACTGCCCGTTAAAGTGTTGTTGTTGGTTAAGTCAGCAAAATATAAATTTAAAACTTGAACTATCATAAATAAACACCACACAACGACACATCAAGTTTTTGGCGCCCGTTGCCGCGGAGTGAAAATTAATCTTGATTTTTATTTTATGTTTTAGTTTTTAACATTAGATTAGATCTAACCTTTAAGAGTAGTGTTAATTAGATTAGTGTATATTCTTATATATTCTGTATATTTTTGTATATTTATTAGTTTAATTGTTTGCTTGTAAATTTGTGTGTTTAATTTAATTGTTTTCATAAATACACTGTTATGGTAGATAACTCGATACGACATATCCACTTCTATTGGATACGGCGTATCTAACTTTCTGTCAAATATGGCGTATTCATTCAATCGATTAATACGGCGTATTCACTTCTATTGCATACGGCTTGTCGATCATCTGGAACAGAATCAGAATCTAAGTTTTTATATTTGATTTCCGTGCTAAAATTGTTTCTATCTTTCTTCAGAGCAAATCCTGCTGATATTTTTACCCTTGTTACAAGACATACTTATCAGAGCTAGTTGATTGAAGAAGTGATAACGGATAAGGGAAAGAAGTCAAGTATGGAAACATTTATGCCTAATGACAGAGCAGATTACTATTCCAGGATTACAAGCATTACAGTTAACAGGAAAAATGCTTATGAGCTGAAAGGAAAATTCTTGGATGATCTGCACGACAATGCTTTTATGGAACAAACAGGAAGGACGCAGTTGAGCATATTGAATACCACCTAAAACTTGTTGTCCCAATCAGGTTACCCAATGTAGATAACGATAAACTGAGATTTGTTGTTTTCCCAATCTTATTGGCTAGAGGTGCACGAAGATGGTTTGATAGAACCAAAGAATCAATCACTTGTTGTGACTTAACTACTTAATGTTTTAGGAAATACTACCCGCCTTCTCCCATTGAGGGAAATAACACTCCCGTAATAAAATAGGACCCAGCTAATCCAAGATTCGAAGGCTGGTTGGCTACAAAGTTCGCAAACTATAAAACGATGGATATATTCACCAAAGGAGCTTTGTGGGATTACTGGAAAATAGGTGGTGATGAAATTGAAGTATCTGACGATGAATCTTCTGATCTTAAAGAATACTAGAGTGATAAGGAAGAAACCGCCAAAATTTTTAAGAGTGAAACTGATGTTTTTGACTACGAGACACCTCTTTGTTTGGCATTCAATGAATTTAATTACCTTCTCAAAGTAGATCCAGACTTACTTACAAAGGATATTATGGGGTTTAAAACCTATGAAGATTACAAAGATGATTGGATCTACGAATGGAACGAGAATGTACCATGGGTATATGACAAGCCATGGCTTGATAATGGCATATGGAAGGAACCGAAACTAGTAGAACATACTTGCAAGTCATTCAACTATAAAGCTGGATGTTCGAAATGGCCAACCTGTAGTTGAAGAGAGGATGGTTATTGTAATGGAGGAAATTTTCCCGGTGCTTACCATATTGGAAACTCGCTCCATTACCAAGACCTTGAATGGTACGAGGCTTTAGAAGATAGCGAACTAAAAGATGAAGCTTTAAGGAATAAATCTATCATGGAGGGCATGATCAGTGATGATGAATCAAGCAATGATTGTTGGAAAAGATGGAAGATCCATGAGATTTACTACCACAATTATGATGAAGGGGAATATGAAAACAAAACTCATGAAGAGGGACATGAGTTATGTGGTATCAAAACTTACAAGGTGCCGGTCTGCCAAATAAAAAGATACAAGATGATCAAATATTCGTTCAATGATGAAGAGGAATATGTTGCTGTAAAAGAAGACGAATACGATGATCTTACACTCACAAGTGAAGAGGCGTGCCGAGCTTACCAGGAAATCTTTCGGATGATGGACGAAGGATGGATGGTTACGCGCACCGAGTGAGAAGCTAAAGAAAAGTCTAACTTAAAGACTTCGCTGTAAACAAAAGTGCTTCCCGGGAGACAACCCGGATTGTTATTTAATTTTAGGGGCAATTGCATATATACCCACTAAAACTTGTATATTTGCATATATACTCAAAACATGCTTAAACATCATTGTACATTGTCCACTAAAACCTTGTATCTTGGGTATATATGCAAATATTCATGGTTTACTGGGTATATATGCAATTCCCTCCTAATTTTACCGAGTCTGTCTTCCCAGACATCAATATGGCGTATCAGCTCCATACCATACGGCGTATTGATTGTCTAAACGTTACCAGTCTTTACTTTTTATGCACTTTAAAAACATTATTGTCAGTTCTGGCAATACGGCGTATTCATGCACATGATACGACGTATTCACCAAAACTGACCCGTATTTAGTTTGTTTAGTTTAAATTAGATTAACCGTAGGTACCAAGATAGGAATACACGTTTTTCCTATATTTTATGCAGGACCTTGGAAGCAAAAAAATATCAATGAATATTGGTGGTGAATTTACAAATTTGGAGATCTTGAAGTGTTGGAGTCTTGAAACTTCAAGGCGGCTGTTCAACAAAATCTTGCTCAATAGACTCAACATCGAGAATCTACCAAGCAAATATGAAGGGAGTTTCTCATTCTAATTCTTTTTAATTCTCGTATTTAATGTTTTATATATACAATGAGGAGGTTGTATAATTCAAATGGGGGGATGGAATTAGAATGTTTACTTGTCCTAATTTTCAAACTAAAATGCTTAAATTATGCTTAATTTTTTTTTCAAGCATACTTTTGTAAAATTACTTGATACATAACCCGCACATAATAACCATTAGGATTTAACCTTATCCATTTTCAAATGTTTACCCGAATTCCACAAAATATGAGTGTGCCGGTGATGTAGTAGACTTTAGAACTTGGCTTGGTATATCTATTCAAGACAGCAATAATGAGTATTATGGATTTAAATAGAGTAACTTGTTTAAACTGGTAAATTTTAGGATTACACCTGAATTGCCTTTACATGTTACTTATTAACTAACTACACTAGTTAGTTAACCCCCGTATAAACCCTTTGTTTACTCTCATTTTAAGAGTAAGATACCCCTGGAACAACCCGTAGAGCCAATCCTTTAGGAACTACACCAATTATTTGTTTCGTTACACCTTTACACCTTAGCCTCCCCTGTTAGAATAAGTTTATTTTACAGTTGCTAGTTACTTAAAGTGTAAAGTTTGTATTTCCTGAGTCTTGTGTCA